>PVIW01000610.1:285109-440245 GCA_004026585.1 Noctilio leporinus
ATGGTGGTGGTGATGATGTTGATGATGGTGATGATGGTGATGATGATGGTGATGATGGTGGTGATGATGATGATGATGGTGATGATGATGATGATGATGGTGGTGATGATGGTGGTGGTGGTGATGGTGATGATGATGATGATGATGGTGATGGTGATGGTGGTGATGGTGATGGTGATGGTGGTGATGGTGATGATGGTGGTGGTGGTGGTGATGGTGATGGTGATGGTGGTGATGATGATGGTGATGATGGTGATGATGATGGTGATGATGGTGATGGTGATGGTGATGGTGATGATGGTGATGATGATGGTGGTGATGGTGATGATGGTGGTGGTGGTGACAGGCAAGGAAGGGAAGTGACTCAATGGTTACAGGGAAGTGAACACATTTCCAAATGTTCAAACGTTGAACTCTGCAGCCACATGTGAACCTTGAGGAAAACTGCTTTTCCCGTGAACAGGGATCCCCGCCCCCAAGCCCAGGGTTTTGTCCCTGTTCCGTGAAGAGGAGCTGGGTCTCTCCTTTCTGTCCCGTGGGAGCGGGTCCCCAGCCGCATACGGTGGCCACCTGCCCCTGCCCACTCCTGCCTGGCCCGGGGCGGGGAGTTCAGACCCGCCAGCCAGGGGACACCGGTGCCCACTGGACACACCCGGGAGGGAGGATGGGGGGCCACCAGGGGGAGGAAGAGAAGGGAAAAGGCAGTGAGGAAGGGAGGCAAAGACGAAGGTTCCAGGAGAACAGCTGTATGAGGGTCCGTCATCACTCGGGCAACGGAAGAGAACGCTTGTTGCAAAGAAGAAAACACGGCTGAGATGAGGCCCTCAGCCAACGTAGGTTCCTCCTCGGCCTGCGATGCCGCTGCGGAGCGGGGCCGGGAGGCTGCCCGGGGGCTGCCTGTGGATTTGGGGGGGACGCCATGCATTTGGGGGAGGCGTCTCCCACGCATCACCACCTCTGAGGTGCAGAACGCGGGTGGGTGCGCCGGCCTCGTGTGCTGCCCACGGAGCTCAGCGGGGCCACCCCTGAGGGAGGCGTGACCAGGCCCCACCCGGGACACGGCTCTGCCTTCCCCTCCGTCCTTAGCGCAGCGACCCCGCCGGTCCCCTGGGACAACCTGCGTCAGACGGGGACCCATCCCGGGAAGGGGGTCCTGGGTTGGCAGGCTTGATGCGTTGAACTCGGGGGAGGACAGCAGTGGGCGTGCTGGCTCGCCCGGTTGCCTGTGATCATTACAGACCTGTGGCCCCGAGAAACCCCCGGAGTTTCTAGATGAGGTGACGGACGGGGCTTTAAACTTTTTTTTTTTACTATTTTGCTACCCTTTTCTTTCTTATTTTTTAAAAAAGATTGTATTATTTTTCAGAGAGGAGGGAAGGGAGATAGGAAGAGACGGAGAGAGACATCATGTGTGGTTGCCTTTCACCTGCCTCCAGCTACGGACCTGGCTGGAGACCTGGCTGCAACCTGGTGATGTGCCCTGGCTGGGAATCGAACCAGCCACCTTTGGGTCCACAGGCCGGTGCTTGATCCACTGGCCACCAGCCAGAGCCTTGAATTTTCTTAACTGTGTAGATTTTAGTTGTGTTCCTGTTTTATAAACTTGGATTAGTTCACTAAGAAATATTTGTTATATACACACATATATATTCAATACATTCATATACATTATGATATACATGCAAATTACAAAATATTAATAAAATAAATACGATCATCTTACTTTACAACACTAGATCTTTAAGTCTTGGGTAAAATTTAAGAGATTTATTGATAAATACTCTTTAGTATATCTACACCTCAAATAATTGTCTTTGCTATTTCTTGTTATCAAAAATTGTGTTTTCTCCTTTATATGTAAGAGTAGAGATTTTCACCATACACACAAACATGAAATATATGATTTATATAGAGGGATAAAATATTTTGATTTGTTGTTCATCAGTCAGCATGCAAAATTATTTTCACATCTCAAAATACACAGAATTATTTTCAAATCTCAGAATAGGCGCTATATTCAATGTTCTTTTAGATTTTTTAATCAGCAGCATTCATTTTCTAGATTTTTATTTTCATGTATTTTCTAATTTTTGTGCCATAGGTGTTAACGTTGAGTTAACTTTCTAAAATTTTGCTAGGTGTTTTTATGCCCATGCCATGCTGTTTTGGTGACTATGGCCTTATAGTATAGTTTGATATGAGGTAGTATGATTCCTCCAACTGTGTTTCTTTGTCAGGATTGCTGTTGCTATGTGGGGACTTCAGTGGTTCCATATAAATGTTTAAAATGTTTGTTCTAGTTGTGTGAAATATATCATTGGAATCTTGATAGACATTGCATTGAGTCTATCAATTGCTTTCAGTAGTGTGGACATTCTAATGATGTTAATTCTTCCCATCCAAGAGCATGGCATGTATGTCCATTTATTTGTATCTTCTTCCGTTTCTTTCTTCAGTGTCTTACCATTTTCTGTACATCCTTGGTTAGAGTTATTCCTAGGTATAATTTTCTTTTGGAAGCAATTGTAAATGGTTTTTTAAAAATTTTCCTTTTCTGTTAGTTCATGATTGGCATATAAAAATGCACCTGACTTCTGCCTATTATCCTGATGCTTGGCTGAATTCATTTGTCAGTCCTAGGGGTTTCTTGGTGGAATCTTTAGGGCACCGTGTCAGGTCACCTGAACATAAAAACAGTGTTACTTCTTATTTTCCAATTTCAATGCCTTTCCTTTCTTCTTGTTTGGTTGCTGCAGCTAGGAGTTCTCGTACTATGTGGAATAAGAGAGGTGAAAGCACACACCCCTTCCTCCCGATCGTAAGGGGAATGCTTCTAGTTCTGCCCACTGAGTATGATGCTGACAAGTGGGTTTGTCACATGGGGCCTTTATTATGTTTAGGTATGTTCCTTCTATGCTCACTTTGCTGAGAGTTTTTATCATAAATGAGCGCTGGATTTTTATCAGAGGCTTTTTCTGCCTCTGTTGATATGACCATGGGGTTTTTATCCTTTATTTTGTTTGTGTAGTGAATCACATTTATTGATTTGCAAATGTTGTGCCAAACCTGCATTTCTAGAACAAAACCCACTTGATGATGGTGTATGATCTTTTTGATCCATTGCTGTATCTTGTTTGCTAGAACTTTGTTGAGGAGTTTCGCATCTATGCTCACCGGGGATATCGGCTTCTAATTTTTTATTTTTTAGTGTCTTTGTCTGGTTTTGGAATTAGTCTAATGCTGTCCTTGTGAAAAGGGGTTGGGAGCCTTCCCTCCTCTCGAGTTTTTACACAGAGCAGGAAATCAGCATAGAAAGCCCAGAGATTCACCAAAATGTTCACGGTCAATTCATATTCCACAGAGAAATCAAACACATACAATGGGCTAAAGATAGTTTACTCAATAAATAATATTGGGAAAATTGGACAGATGCATGCAGGAAAATGATGACCTGCATGGATGAAAGGCTTAAGTGTTAGACCTGAAACCATAAAAATCATAGAATAAAAAGGCCAGCAAAATCTTGGACGTTGCTCATACAACTCCTCAGGCAAGAGGAACAAAATAAAAAATAAACAAAGGGGACTACATCAAACCAAGAAGGTTTTGCACGGCAAAGGAAATCCTCAACAGGATTAAAGTCAACCCACAGAATAGGAGAACGTATTTACTGATACATCTGATGAGGGGTTAATATCCAAGATTTACAAAGACCTTGGAAAACTCAACATGGAAAACCAAACAACTCAATTGAAAAACAAGCAAAGGTCCTCAAGAGACAGCTCTCCTCAGAGGACACAAAGGGCCAATAGACATGAAAACTGCCCCTTCACTCATCATCAAAGAAATGCAAATTAAAACCACAAGGAGATACCGCCTCACACCCGTCAGAATGGCATCACCAACACATCAACAAACACCAAGTGCTGGAGAGGGTGTGGGGAGAAGGGAGCCCTGGTGCACTGTGGGTGGGAGAGCAGACTACGCAGCCGCTGTGAAAAACACTCAGAACATTAAAAATGGATCTGCCTTTTGACCCAGTGATCCCGCTTCTGGGAGGCTACCTGAAGGGACCCAAAACACTAATTTGAAGAACATAAGCACCGCTACCAGCCTCACATAGATTCATAACTTGGACCGATGTGTATTGTTCTGCCTGCTCACCCAACTCCTGTGAGAGGGAAGTTAATAATCTCATGCATTTGTCCACTTGTCCTTTTCAGAAGCTTTGAATCCTGCACTTTGTGCTCTCTCATTAGGGATACACATATTTATCATTGTGATGCCTCCCTGGTAAATCTATCTTTTCAATGTATTGCTCCTCCTTGTCTCTTGGAAAACTCTGGTCAGAGAACATGAATTCCCTAATATTCACACAGCCAGCCACTTTTTCATTCCGACTCTTGCCTGGTGCCTCTTTTTTTCCTTTCTTCTATTTCCAGTCTGTATCTTTTCCTGAAAGCTCAAGTCTTGAAGAAAAGACATAACCTACTTTATTTTGATCCCGCCTACCCAATCTCTGCCGATTAATTGGCGGTACTTGGTGTATTTATATTTAATACAATTATTGCTCTTGTGGGTTTACGTGTCCAGCTCAGTATTTGCCATTTGCCCAGCGGTTGTTTTCTTTCTCTTCTGCACTTTCGATGTCTTCTTTTAAATGATTACTTACTAAGGGTTCCTTGTATCTACTTTTTGACTTGGCCGCCAGTCCCCTTATGTTGATCAGGGCTCAGTGGTGAATGACACCAATGTGAGTGTTGGAGTCTCTTCAGAGCACAAAGTCCAACAGGCCTGGGGTGGTGTCGCTGCATCTGTGTGACTGAGAGAGGGTCCTGCACTCAGCTTGCCCCTCCGATGCTCCGTCCTGCAGATTCCACCCCAGGGGCTGCCTCCCCCTGCTCTGCCCCTTCCACCCCGGTGGATGCCTCACTGGACGCCCCGCTGAGCCTGGGGTACAGCCAGAGGGTGGCCGTGGAACCGCAGTAGGCCAAGACCAGGACCACTGTCAGGGCCACCCGTGCCACCCTCCGCTCTCCCCTGCCACAGCCTGCACAGCCCATGGGCCTGGCCGGGAAGAGTTCTCCAGGCATTGGGCCACACGTGACATTTTATTTGATGGAGGGGCTGGTGACTCGCAGGTTACGGTGTCACCAGTGGTGGGCGCCAACCCTGCGTTACGTTTTAGGAGAGCAAAGAAGAAAGCCGCCCACCGCAGCACGATCCCACATGGAGGGCGGATGGAGAGAAACAGCTGCAGACGTGCTGGCGTTTATGTCACGTGTACGGGGGGCCCCAGGATGTACGGGCAGGAGGGGCCTTGTGTCTCCTTTGTAACAGTTAAAATCGCCGCCTCTTGAGTTTGACGAAGCTGCATTTGAGCCACACCCCTGCCTCGTCCAAGCTGCATGAAAAGGAATCCTTTTAAATACCAATCGCTGCATCCATATAACCTGTTGATAAATAATAACGCATGTGTCATAAGTACATGTAAGATGGAATATACTGTCACCGTCCCCGCCAGCAGGGCTGGCATTGCTAGTCCCCCTCGTCACAAAGACACTTCACAAGCTTGATTACAAATTATATAACTAAAATAAGCCCTGGCTGGTGGCCCAGTGGATAAGGCACCGACCCGCAAACCCAAAGGTCGCTGGTTCGATTCCCAGCCAGGGCACCTAACCAGGTCCCCAGCCAGGTCCCCAGCCAGGTCTGTAGCTGGAGGCAGGGGAAAGGCAACTGCACATGGATGTCTTTCTCCCTCTGTCCCTCCCTCTCTGCCTTTCTCTCTAAAAATAATGAATAAAATCTTTTTTAAAAAATCTACATGTTATCAGGAGATAATGAAATTCCATTTCAGGTTTCTCGGTGAATAATTCATTGTTGGACTCCATAACCCAGAGAGCAACTTCACTCAAAAGGACAACAAAGGAGGCAGGACCCGTTTTCATCCACCCTGTGGGCCTGGGGGGCCGGGGCGCTGGCACGGGAGGTTGCTGGCCCTGGAGAGGGATTAGACGGAATGCCGGTCACTTCTGCGTGGGCTGCAGAAGACGGGAGGCGGGACCGCTGCTTTATCTCCTCATCCTTCGAGGACCCGCGGCTCATGCCGGTGTAACCCGAGCCGTCTTTGCAAGGAAGTGCTAAGTAATGAAAATTTACCCTGTGGTGCCCACCAGAAATGAAAGTATCGTGTCAGCGCCGTTCCCTTCAGATGGTCTTTAGATAGAGAGTCCGGGCTTTTAACTTCATTTAATGGGAAAACCTGGGTAATCAGTCTTGTAGTGTAATGGAACTTTTATCTCCCGGTGTAAGTAAATTATGGAGACAGTTATACACTCAGGAGGTGACCTACATAGCACAGTCAAAAGGCGAAATGTAAAACAGTGTTCAACCTTGAACCGCGTTGTGCACCTTGGCTGAAAATCGAGGGGGAAGGACCTGGTTAAGCACCGAAGGCAAACAGGGTCCCCAAGGCTCTCCTGACGTCGGGGTTCCCCTTTTTAAGAAAGGAATTCTGAAACTGTTGGACATGCTTAGTCCCCACCTGAGGCTGGGGCGGAGGCTGGGACAGGGTCTCTGCGACCCTGGGGGGCGTACCAGAGGTGTTGGGGTGAACCAGGACTCGCACTTGCCTGCGGAGAGAACCTGAAGCGTCAGCAAAATACGGAAACAGGTGGTGTCCTTGGGCCGGACACCCTGGGAACGCCCCAACGCAGCTACCGTGGTTGCAGACCGTGCTCCTTTCAGATGGGTGGACGTCAGCGGGTTAGGAACGTTCTGGGTGTCCCCTGCTGCCCGGCGTCAAGGGGAGGGGGACATGCATGTGAAAGGGGGGAGAGGCGATTGTCACTCTGCATGGGTTCCAGGGGTGTCACCTTCGGCAGGAGCTGAACGCCCACTTCCCACTTCACCTGTGCACTTCACTTTCCTCTCCCCTAGAAGGGGGTTGTTCTAACAGTGCCTCACACCCGGCGCTTGTGAGGACCACGTGGGCGGCCCATGGGTGCTTTGAGCACTCCTGTCACACAGTAGGTGCACAATAAATGCTGCCTGTGTGCCTTGCAAAGAAACAGGAAATTACAAACAGTCCCGTAACAAGCATCCACGTCCTTCGTACCAAAAAGTGGAGAGCTAGTGTGCTGTATCTGTCTAGCAAAACAAAGCCTTCCAGGACCCCTTGTGAAAGGGCTGAAAGAGTCAAAGGTTTCCCCTCCTTCCCCCTCCCCTGCAATTGGGCTGCGCTGAATTTTAAAATGCACCATGAGATCGTTGAAAAGGATACGCGCCCCTGGAATAAGATTTCCTACGTTTTCGAGTTCCATTTCTGAGCACTGTCCAATCTTGGCTAAATTACTTTTTTTTTTTTTTAATGTTTCAACTACAGTTGACATTCAGGATTGGGTTCCTTTCCGCAGCAGAGCACAGGAGTTGGGGATTTGTGCAACCGACACAGGGACCCCTGCATGACATCTAGGTCCCACCTCATACCACGCCTGGTTATTGCGGTGTAATTAACTATACTCCTGAGCCGTGTTTTACATCCCTGTGGCTGTTTCGTGACTCGGAATTTGTACTTAATTCCTTTACCTTTTCCACCTGCGCCTCACCCCTCCCCTAGGGCAACCATCATTCCCTTCTTTGCATCGGAGAGTTTGTTTCTCTTCTGTTTATTTGTTTATTGAGTGCTTTAGCTTCCATGTATCAGGGAAATAATACGGTATTTGTTTTTCTCTTCTTTCACTCACTCAGCCTACTGCCCTGTGGGTCCATCCAGAGTGAGATTTCATTCTCTCTCTCTCTCTCTTTTTTGGCTGAATAATATTCCACTGTGAGTCTGTGTCACGTCTGCTTCATGTCTTCCTTTTCTGATAGGAGTGTTTCATCTATGTCCTTCATTATTGCCATTTTGCTGTTCTCCGATGGACGTCTAGTTCTTCTAGTTCCTTTCTCATTTCCTGGCCCTGTTCCCTGTCTGCGGATGACTCTACAGTGTTGGGTTTTGGTTTCCTTCTTCTTATTTTTCTGTCTTGCGTTTCGACCCCCGGTCACCGTGTGCTTCAGACCCGCCAGCCCTGTTTGTATCTATTTTAGGTGGTCGCTTGGCCTCAAACATTGTAAAATCCCTACCGTCTGTACTCACGCCTGCGCATTTCTGTTTCTGTCCTTCCTTTCGTTGCTTTCGTGTGAGTTTGTCCTAACGCGTGTCCTTCGTTTCCTGGTGTCGTTAGCTGAGCCCTGTGTCCGCGTCCTCCTGTTCCTGAGAAGTGAGCCGGCGCCAGCAGCGCAACTGGAGCCCTTAGGAGATTGTAGCAGGTGCCACCATGGTGACCTTCTTCCGAGCAAACGACTCTAGTGGGATCACGAGACCCTGTGTGTCTGTCACCAGGTGGGCCACGGTAACCCCACCCCTGCACACCCCGGAAGTTTATGGAGCCACCTCCCAGGATGTGAACGTGTCTCGGGGACAAGGATTCCCTGCACCCAGAAACTTGAACTCAAACACGCCTCAACCATGTATGTTTAATGTCGGCAGGTAGCTTCTCCGACCCTCGGTTTCTTTGTCCATAAACTGGCAAACACAACACCCGCATTGCCTGCGTGAGGGTACATCCGTATCCGAAGAGCTATTAATATAAAACTTGATGCAAAGAGTGAAGCGCCATTTCAATGTCCCTTACTGTGCTGTAAGTTGACAATCCTATCTTCACGGGTGAATTTGAACCGAGACACCCACGACAGCATCAACTAACTTCTTCAGAATGAAGCCAGTCATATTTCTAACTATTTAAGTCTCAGACGAGGAGCTGCAGTGTTATCCAAGGAGCTCGCAATTAGGCCGGGCATTTTCCAATTATTTCTAGGAGCGGAGAATTTGGGTATTAATCACTTTTATTGTAAACGTGTTTCTCCCGTGGAGAAGCTAATTAAAAGTTACCACAATCTGTGTATTGGTAAACCTCACAACAAGATGCCGGGGTAGATATATTAAACGCACTGGAGCCTTTTGAATGTTCTTGCCTATAAAGAGTTACTGTAATAAAACAATCAAATTCACATTCCGAAGAAAAAAAAAGCACTACCATCTTCCCATAAATATGCATGCCGTGTAATTTAATATTTGATCTAAAAGGATAAACTCAAGCCATTGATTCTTTTAAAAATAATTGACGACCATCTACGTTCCCGGGGGGAATAAAAATTATTTTCAAACAAATAATAGTTTAATTTCATCCCATTTTTCCTGCTCATCTTCACAAAAGATGAGCTGCAGAAAACACCCGTAATTTATAGTTCCATGATACATATATATAAAGATTTTATGTGTTTATTTTGAGAGAGGGGAAAGGAAGGGGGAAAGAGAGGGCGAGGAGCATTGATGGGAGAGAGAAACACTGATCTGTGGCCTCTCAGATGCCGCCATCGGGGGCCTGGCTGGCACCCCAGGCATGTGCCGTGGCCGGAAATCGAACCAGTGACCAGTGACCCTTTGCTTTGCCGGACGACATTCAACCAACTGCACCGTGCGGGTCAGGGCCCCCCTTTTATAGACGTCCCTTAAATAGCGGTGGAGATTTTTATGCCGAAAGAGCGTAGAATTGACATAAACAGCCAAAGTAGCAAGTAGGGTTCCCCGCATTTCTGAGCCCGTGACAGCGGCAGGAGGGGAAGAAAACACGGCTGAGAGGGAGGAATCATGGCCACGTGCCGGCGGGAAGTCTGGCGACAAAGCAGCCAAGGGAACCTGTCCCCAGCGAGGTGCGTGATCTGTCACAGGAAGGTCTGCAGGCCGATGTGTCTCCCGGCTTCTGGTTGCTTCCAGGAAAGGGCCAGAACTGGGGTCCACAAAAGGGATCCATCCGCCCCGGGAAGCAGGCGCGAGACTGGCTGGACCCCCCAAATGTGCTCCCTCCCCCCAGCATTTCCCGAAGCCTCACGTCAAGAACGTTTCAGAGCAACGTCTTCTGCTTCGGAAACCCCCTGAACGAGCAAGACTGGGCCTCGCCAGGCTGGTCCAGCGAGACAGAAACCAAACGTGGAGGTTCCAGGTTTCATTAAAAACTGAAAACCACCTCAACTTCAACGCGAGTAAAGCGTAGGAATGAAGGCGGCCGGGGTGGCGCTCTTTCTGCTCCGGGGGAGGGCGGAGCGGCCCTGCCTTTCCCCTCGGGGGACACAGTGCTGAGCCGCCCGCACACTGCGTCCGGCGCAGGCCCTTCAGGACACGGCTAGTGGCTGAGAACGTAAATACTCACGTGACCTCTTTGCTAAGTGGACCAGGCAGCTCCTCGACCTGGATGGTTTTCCTATAACGCCCATAGAGAAACGTGGCTACCAAAACCCCCACGACCGAGGTCCCTCCCTGTTTCGCCATCTCCTCCCTGAAATCTGCTCGTGGGCTCAAGGTTTTGGGGGTAACTCCACGGAGAAGCTACCGAAAGCAGGGAAGGTCGTCCTACAATAGCTGAACATTAAACCCGTAGCTTCCTGCTCACGGTTGCTGAAGCCCCTGGGCGCGGGCACGATGCTGGTGGGGAAGGGACAGCATTTCCTAAATGAGGAGCTCAGGGGTCCTGCAGGGCCTCCTCACTGGCTTCCCGACCACCAGGTGGCCCCGCGGAAGGTTTGCAGGCGACCTGTAGAACTGCTGGTTCCTTTTCATAGTTTGCCTGGCGAGGATGGTCGTTGCCCAGTGATGCCACCAAAAAAGAAATCATAAAAATCTGCACGTGTGCCAGCAACGCCCTCGCCCACGCCACCCGCCATTTCAAGATGCTTCTGGTGGTGACACCCATGTCGCAGGTTGGAGATGCTCCCGGGCGAAAGACGTGCATCCCGGATCAACAAAGCGCAGCCCGAGTGGCAACCCCGTGTCCCAAGTGTCACCGTCACCTGTCACAGGCCCGGAGAACTTTCGCGAGCACGTCGGGTTTCCTGAAGAATCGAAGCGTGAATTCGATTTCCCCTCACCGGGCGGCCGTGCCCGCGTGACAGGATCAGACGTGGCCTCCCGGGAGGGGGTGGGCTGACTTCAGTGAGAGTCACGGGCCGAACCGGCTGGTCGTTACCTCTGCTGCCGACACTCGAAGTTACGTGAGCGAACCTGTGTTCCGTTACACGCCTGAACACGGAGGCTGTTCCGGAGCGCCTCCCACGTGCCCGGCTTCGGAAAGGTCTCACTTTAGGGTGCGAACGGAGGAGAAGTGTGGACGTATCTGGGCTGTGCGCACGGCACCTGATTCCACGAAGCAGCCAGCTCACTTTCAGGGCTTTAGCACCGCTCCCAGGCTCGGACAGTCCCCGCACCTCAGGGCTGTGTCTGCAGTTCCAAGTTGCAGAAGAAGGAGGGCAGAGGCCTGCGCTTTCCACACGACCCGGGTTTCTGTCCAGGGAGCCCACGCCAGCCCGGGCGACCCACCTTCGACTCAGTTCCAGAGCTGAGAGCCAAGTGTTCAGTTGTGTCTAGCGCACGCGAGGGCAGGACAGCTCAGGGATTTACCGCGTGGTCCTGTGAACCCCGGGCCACAGACGAGCTGTGCGTGTCCTTCGTGTCTGCGACCGAGGTCCCTCTGCAGGCGTGAGGTCGCCTGCAGCCCCGAAACGGCCAAGATTCCAAATAGCTGGAAAGAAGGGGGGTGAGGTTTGCGCGGAATCACTGCGGATTAGCTAGTTTCCAGCCCGAGTTTTCTGCCTGCTTTGTATGGTGCCCTCGGTATCGGCCCAGGCATGTTTCACAGCCTCAGAATAGTGTTATTACTTTTCTGCTAAACTGCACCATGGTGTCATGCCTTTGGCTGGAGCCGGTGAGTGGAAGGACCCAGGTACACAGGCCAATAGCACGTTCGGCAGATGATGAGAGAAACGCTCTCACAAGAGGTCCTCACGGAGCTCCGCCTGCGAGGTCCGGCGGGTGCTTCATAGGCAACGTAAAACATGTGTGTTCCGTCATATGTGGAGGTGAAGAGGCTGGCTACTAATAACACAAACAAGTACGGTTTCACGGTGTTCATTTTAGGAAGAAAACGTTCTGCATTTACATTCTATTACACGTTAATGGTTGAGAAAATGAAGTCAAGGAGAAATCGCACTTACCAAGTGCACGGATGAAATTCGGAATCTAATTGTAACACGGGTTGTATCTTCTGTTTGTAAGATTTTTGTCTTTTGCTGCAACTGAGCCCAAAGGATGCCAACGTGGGTTCAACCTGAAAGGTTTACACGTTTAGTGCCTGCAAACGTAGTAGCTTTGTTAACGTGACCACCTGTGCAAGTTCTCCCTTCCCACTACACGATTCTTTTCAGACATGACAGACTTTAGCATCCAACACGCAAGAAAATAACAAAAGTGGGTGAATACAACCGTACCAAAAAAAAACCCACCAACAGTCATAGGTTTGTCTTTAGAATCTTTCGATAACGACCTTCGGAACATACAAGGATCATTCAGCCTGAAATAGACGAACGGCGATCGGGTGCATCTTGCGGGTGTTAGAGGGACCCTCCCTCCCACCAGAGTTCTGTACTTTGTGACATTTCGAGGCTGTGACATACGCAACGAGCAGGAGGGCCAGACCTGTGAAGCAACAGGCTACCGACTTGGAGGGATGTGACTGCCCCTCCCTCCGGGTTGACCACATGCCCCACTGCGCCCAGGCGCGTGGCCTTCACCCCGTAGCCTGGGGACGCGTCACTGGGCCCCACCGACCTCATTTCCTGCACGCCCGGCCCCGGGGGAAAGGACAGGCCGTTTGTGTCTTCTCGTTCACTTCTAATGTCTTAGGTTCAGTTCTTATTTTTTTTAATTTGCTCTGTTGCAAATGTGACACAGTTTTCTGAGGGCCGGGGGACAACAGACTCTCCACTCCCCTTTCCCATGGATCCCATGCATCTAAAGGGAAACTCTCCGGGAAGGGGGCCAGGGGTGTCCAGCTGCACCCCGTCTCTCTTGCTCGTGTGTCTCAGCAGAGGAAGAACATTGCTGGGAAGGAGAACATGGAAAGGCGTGTAAGTTCCAGATACGCCAACACGTGGAAATAGGTTGCAGTTCAATCGTTCAGCTGAATCCTTCAGGAGATGAATCATCCGGCAACATAGCAACCCCATAGTTCTCTTGGGAGGTCCGGAAGGAAAATATATCTGATTGGTATTTCGGCGGGAGTCTGATTGCATAGGAGGCTATTTTTATGAGAGAGTCTTCTGCTTTATCCTAAGACAGTTTTGCAGGTCTGGCCAGCCAACCTTCAGGGCAGTTGCTGCCCTAGAACGAAAAACCACCCCTGGAAGCACACGCCTGTCTCCCGTGGGTCCACAGCGCAGCGTGAGCCCAGGAGCCCCGGCGGACGCACCTCTGTGCACCTGCCCATGTCTGATTCCGAAGGAACTAACAGGCAGCCGTTTTAATTTCACGTAAGTAAATGTTGGATAATTGAACAAGTTCAAATCTATTGAAAGGACCATTGGGACATGAATAATTAAAGCGTGCGTTTGGAACACTGACCTACTATGGAAACACCATTTTCTTTTTAGATCTAGAAATAAAAGAGGGAAAGATGGGTGCTGAGGAAAGAACACATCGGACCGTGACGGTTAACGAAGATGTCTGTGCCGTCCGCACTTTCCTCACGGGGCCCCTGTGATGGGACAATGTAAGATGGGGACCTCGGGGAAACTTGCAGAAGGCGCCCCAGCAAGCTGCCTTGCGATTAGAAATCAGGAAAACCTTGACTCTCCCCTGAGACCCTTGGTGCCCCCCCACACCCACCCACAGTCAACACGAACACCTCTGAGGTTACGGGAGGCAGACGGACATCATCCATGACCTGTTTTTAAAGAACGTGTGACCCCAGCAGCCCTGTTCGACTCCCAGCCTTGAGAACGTTCCCCATGTTGGGCTCCCTCCTGTCTGGGGGGGTGAACTTGCTTTTCCACAGACACTGGCCACCGACCCCCCACATGTACCGGGAAGCCCGCGAGGACCCCAGGATCCCTGGGGAACCCAATGCCAACGGGACCCGGTAAAATGGGGGTGGCCCTTGAGTCCTGGGGCCACCAGCATGGGGTGCCGGCTCTGTCGCAGCTCAGAGAAGCCACGGCCCCGCCCGTGCCTCAGTTTCATCGGAATAAGATAAAGACAGTTGCAGTTAAGGTTCTGTAGCAGTTCAGTGGGGTCACGTGGCAAAAAGGCCTTTTAATAAATTTGGCGCACGGGCGCCACTGTTACGGCTCATACGGTCACGTCCGGTCACAGACAGGACGGGCCCAAGTCGGGGTACGGCTGCAAGTACGTGACGCACCGTGTATTCTCGTGTCATCTGTTCATGGCGGTGTCCTCTCTGCCCAGAGCCACGCTCGCTAGGGGCGCATGGAAACTCTCTGTGGGGTTTCCGTTCCCTCCTTCTTCCCAAGGAGACGGGACGAAGAAACCGATAGTTTCAGAGCAGCCTTGCTGGGGTGAACGTGATCCGAAACCTGTTCCTAGGCGCGGGGATCCCCACAGGCACACGGGGCAGCTGAGCTTTCTGAGTGGTTCGTCCCACCCGCGGCTGAAGGGGGTTCTTTCTTGTCCCTGAGCCTGTGGCCACCAGGGCGCGAGGTGCCCAGGAGCCGTCGGTGGAGCCACCTGCCACGTGAAGACAAGTCTCGGCTTCAGACTCCCACCCGGTATCTCCTCAGGACCGAAGGTCCAGCGCGGTGCAGAGATGGCCAGTTTCCAACCAGCGGCTCCAACGCGAGGCGTCTTGACCCGTTAGAAAAATCTCCCGTGTCCCCCTGATGGATGGGACCCAGCGACGGCCCCCGTCCTGCCGCTTGACCAGGGGTAAATCTAACAGACGCCACGGTGTGAGTCATGGCCGGTCTGCGTGATTCAGGGACGCCACCCGGAGAGGCTTTCTCCTTAGTGAGATCAATACCAGCAAAGCCGCCTGCTGAACAGTGTCCCTTGGGCCATGATAAACATCATGACCAAGAGATGCAACTGCAGTCCCTTCCATCGGGAGGGCTCACGCCCTTTCTCGTGGCCGGGAGCGGGATGGAACCAGAGCACCATACGTGAACCTGGGGTCTGGGGCGTTGGTGCCTGAACTGGGGGTGCTGCTCTCTTAAAACGCATGGTCCCCGGCTGCGGGGGAAGCACCAAGTAAGAGAGTTATTTTCATCACACCCCGCGGCCCCCAGGGTAAGACCCGGCTCTGCTCTTGGCCAACTCGCTGGGCCCGCCTTCGGGGTAGGAACACGCGTGTCTCAAGTTTCCACTCACAACACAGCGTTGAAGTTACTCAGTGTTCTATTTTGTGTGTTGGTTTTCATCAAGAAACTTGCATTGGACACTTCCCATAGGCTCAACACAGCGGATTATTTGGGGTATAAACGACCTACAGGAAGGCCCTGGCTGGTGGCGCAGTGGATAAGGCACCAGCCTGCGAACCCAAAGGTCGCTGGTTCGATTCCCAGCCAGGGCACAGAACCAGGTTGCAAGCCAGGTCTCCAGCCAGGTCTCCCGCCAGGTCCCCAGCTGGAGGCAGGTGAAAGGCAACCACACATTGAAAAGAAAATCTATAATATTAGGCATCTCAAGTGTTGGCCTCGCCCAAACTCTGAGGGCTCCGACCATTCTGGTTTAATGCAAGTCATGGGGCTCAGTTTGCTGAGGGGACAACCCCTTATTGGGGTGACCCCCCCATGGCAGTTCAGGCTGTTCATGCGGGCCCTTGGTTCCTGATAAACTGAAATTCCTGACAACAGTACTGGGTTTGGTGCAGGCTTTTTTTATTTTAAAAAATGTACTTTTTAATAAAGCAGAAACAATATGTCTATATGGGGGGCAGCAGCAGGGCGCCCCTCGCTTTCCTCCCACCATCATGCCACGGGCCCACGGGCAGCCACACCTTGCAGGTGCATTTGACCGAACGGAGGAGCCAGGCCTGCGAACGCTGTGCAAAGAACCCCTAAACTTGAGGGGCCCTTGAGTTGCTTCCGGGAAGTGCCTGCTGACAGCCCGATTCTCTGAGACTCCAACGGGCGTCCACACAGGACACGACCCTCCCCGGAAGATGCGCTGTTTCCCGTGACTGCCGCCTGCCTAGGAGGAGTCCTTCAGGGGAACAGGGCGGGTGGTCAGCCCCAGGCACGGCCGCCAGCCTGCACGGACCCCAGGAAACCGAGACCCCAGTCTCAGGGGCGACACGCAAGAAGGTGAGCGAAGGGCCGGAGGTCGTGAAGACCCCCATTTTCCAACCTCGGGAGCAGCGACCCCAGGTCAGAGAGGAAGGGCTCCCAGCAGTCCCGGCTTTGCGGCCGGTCACGTCTCGACTGGACGCCGGGCGGTGGCCGCATCCTGACGTCCGTCCATCACCTTGTTCTCTTCAGCTCTTCAGAGGACACCAGGTGGCGGGCCAGGTGGGCCACGTACGGGCTGCTTCTCGTTCCTACACGCAAGACCCATTCCCGGAGCACCTTCCAGGGTCAGACCTCGGCGCGGGAGGAACCCCAGCGGCTCAGGGGTGAATAGGGGCACAAAAGGCAGGTTTTCCGCACGGCACCCAAGGAGGCGTCATGCACACGCCATCGGACGTTACCCGGGCGGTCATGGGAACTGCTCTGGAAGACGGGAGGTTGAAGCCCCGTCCCGAAGGGCAAACGTGTATGAGCTCCACGTGCAGGGCAGCGACGGAGGGTGTCGGAGTGTCAACGTGCCCGAGTGTGGCTCACAGCGGCCGCTGGGGCTGACCTGGGGTCAGGGGAGCTGTCCCCACGTCCACGTGCAGCACCTTCTCAGACAGGGCCCCGCGCGGAAACCAAACTGTTTGATGACGGAGCAAATCACGTCTGACGAGCACACACATCCCATGGCTAAGCAAAAAGAGTCACGTACCGGTCAACGGGATTGCGGGTTTTCTTAACAACGGACTTCCGTGTATTTTAACGCCTGGATTTTAAGTTACAAAATTAAACACCAAAAGGTAAGTAAGTAAAGAGAGTCAGGAGGCCACGGAAACTCCTGTCCTCGGCTTATTGGACGTCTGATGTGACGAGATAGATTTTTATAATGGGATCTTCCAGAGACAAAGTTTCTGTGAAAAACGAATGGGGACCATGAGAAGGACATGATGACGGTGCTCACACATCTGAGTGTCAAGGAAACCGTCGCCTGAACAAACACATTTTTTAAAAAAAAAGATTTTGTTCATTATTTTTAGACAGAAGGGCAGGGAAGGAGGAAGAAAGGGAGAGAGACATCCATGTGTGGTTGCCTGTCACCTGCCTCCAGCTGGAGACCTGGCTGGAGACCTGGCTTGCAACCTGGTCATGTGCCCTGACTGGGAATCGAACCTACGACCTTTGCGTTCACAGGCCGGCGCCTTGTCCACGGAGCCACCATCCAGGGCTCCTCTCTTTCTAATGTTGCTGGGATTCTTGAGGCAAACCTGCAGATTAAGCCGAAACCAAAAACAAAACTTCCAGCCATGCTCCCCCCTGGAGTTCCACGATCTGAGTCACCAGTGTTTGTCACAGTGGATATGGAAACCAGCGGTTTGGTTTCTCTTCTTCTGTCTCCTTCCAGTTTCTGTTACGACACCCTCGGAGGTCACTCATTCCGGGTTCCTGGGCCCTAGTCGGGGGTCCTGAGATGTAGCTGGAGCAGGAACCACCCCCGCGCGGTCCAGGGCCGGAGGGTGCAGAGGGGGAGACACTCCCGCCCCACGCGGGGCGTCTCCCCGGGAGGCAGCTCACAGGCTGTGACCTTGCGCAGCTGCCGCCAGCTGGCGGACGGGAACTAGGGAACCCGGCGCGGTTGCGTCTGAGACACCCGTTCCGGCTCACCAGCGGCCTCTCCGAATAACAACCGCCTCTTAATAGCGGCACTTGATCCACAGAGGGAAGTAATTAAATTTAATAGGCACAATCCTCGTTTTGAGGGCACCCTCGATTTAAAGTCGCAGGGAGTGCAATTAAGTCTGATGGAGGACGAGGCGCTGGGGCGGGACGTGGGGCCCCGGCCGCCGGGCTTCCAGGCTGCGTTCACGTCCCATGAATCAGAGCGAAGCTGCAGGGTTGGGGTTGGTTTATTCCCTCCCTTCGCGTCACACGAATCACGGGGACCGCGTGCCGATGATCCACAGCGTTGAGAGGCGCGTCGGGGTTCGCACCGTCCCCCAACCCCAAGTCACGTGCGGAAGAGAAATGACGCGCTTCTCACCGAGGGGACTCTGACACGTGTCGGTATTTGAATGAGGAAACGTGGCGTCTCAACCCCTGGACAGTGGCCTCCGGACCCCCTTTCCCTTCTCAAGGAAACTGCTCGTGAATAAGTCGCTGGGACTTGTGGGCGGAGCAGGATGTATCTGCCCTGTGACGGGCGGGGCCTGCGGGCCTGGGGGTCCAGGGTCCCTACTCTGGGCCTTGTTCCTCCTGGTCAAGTGCGTGTCGCTGACCCCACGGTGTGCGGGGAACAGGGAAATGAACCAGAGCGGTTTCCTGCCATCAAAGACCTTGGAGAATGTGGGGAGAGGTACCTGCGTAAGAGGATAATTACAGTCAAACGTGTTTAAGTGGGAACAGACGTGGATGGGCCGTGTTGTGAGAGGTGAGGGCGACAGACATGCAAACATCTTCGTCAGCCAGGGGGGAGCTCACGCATGATTCCCGTGAGGCCTGAACGGATGTGAAACCCAGGGGTGGAGTTAGATGTGCAGCAGGTGACCTGGTGGGGGTCTGAGCGAGGGGACACCTTGTGGGGAGCCCAGTGCTTCCGTTGGGTGGGGGTGAGCAGATGTGGGCAGGGGGGTCCGTGAGGTGGGAGGCATAGGGGAAACTGAGGCACGTGCCCGCGTTTGACTTGGCCCTTTGGACGTAACCTTCTCGGTCTCTTTTACATCTTTTCTTCTTCTCTAATTGTGGAAAGAACCTTTCAGGCCCAGGAGTTACGCTCCCGCTCCGGTCTTCCCTGGCCCGTGGGGTCCCGTGTTTCTTCTTGTCCGGACGGGGCCTGGCTCACCGGGACCGATGCTCCTACAAGCGGGGAACCAGCCGGTCGCAGCAGCTCCGTTTCAGGTCATGATTTTGAATCGACGGCACCAAGAGAACTTCAGGTGTTCTTGCCGCCTTTAAGGAATGCGTCGGGAGGGTCAGCTGTAATACAAAGGCAATAAATTCGTTTGAAAGGAAGAACGGGGTCGCTCGGGGCAGGGGAAGGGAGAAGGCATGATAACTTGTGAGGGAAGGTGGCTCAGCTTAGGGCGGTGAACACTGAACGCCACACGCGGGTGATGTGCTGCACAGCTGAGCACCTGAAACCCATGTAGGTGGTTACCCGGTGTCACCGGTGGGCTCCGTACGGGCCTGAGGAAATTCGCCGTCAGGGCGCCCGAGGGACCCTCCACGGGTTCCAGGCACAACCGGACACGGCGCCCGGAGCCCCACGCGCAGAAACGGGGCGCGTGCTGGGGGGCAGGGGCGGAGCCGTTGGCAAAGGAGAATCATGTCAGGAAGAGTCTCAACGGTCAGACAAACAAAAACAACTGTGTCCCCAGAGCTTCTCTGGCTCCACCAGAGGGTTGGACACACTGTGAAAAGGTGGGAAACGGATCGCGACTTGGCATTTCACGCCCCTCCAGGCGCACGTTCTTTTCTTCCGTGTGCAGCCCCGGCCCTTGGGCGGATGGAGGAAGGTGGCTTTTGTCTCAAACGGAGGTAAAAGAATGAGCGAAAAATGTATATTTTCCCCCCAAACAGGCGAGGGCGCGGTTGCGCTGGGAGGAGTTCCAAAAGGAGCCCCCTGCACGCGCTGTCCCTTCCGGGCGGAGCCAGGTCCCACGGGCGGGTCGGTGCCAATACCCAGCCCGTGAGAGGGGGGTCTCCCCAGGCTGGGCGCTCGGAACCTGCAGCCTGAGCCCCGTCCTCCCGTCCCCACGCTGGTCAGTGCCGCCGCGTGTCAGCCAAGCTCACCGGGAAGCTTCCATGACACGGTCCCTGGGAGACGCGCTGTCTTCCCGCAGACCCTGGGTTTGGAAGCCGGCGTGGTCGGCAAGAAGACGGGAAGAAGGATGCAGCAGACCCCAGCGACACGGCGTCCTCTTCGCGAAACGCAATTATTTCCATCCGGCAACATTTGGCGACTGATTAAAACAATTCTTAACGCAAATGACAGCACTGTCAGAAAACAAGAAATAAGAATGTCACCGCGCAAGGACATTTCCATGCAGAATGCCTTGCCGGGGTCCCTGACAGATGATTTCTGTCTGCTTGTTGTATTAGTTTCATTAATTTGGTCCACATCCATCAAAGAATAAAAATAAAAAGGACTTCCTGCTTCAAATCTGCTGTTGCAAATACAAATGTGCCCGTGAATAATAGTCCCAGAGATAATCAAAGGAGCCACGTAGGGGAAGTTGATGCTTTAATTTTACCGGCGCTTACTCAGCACCATAAAAACCCGTGTTACAGGTTTACGGCGGCCGCAATCCCCCAAAACTGCACTTTGGGCTGTAAAGTTACATCTGTAACATTTCAGCTGCTGATACATAAATGCCAGGAGACGTAGGTACCACTTACTGCTTCCCATCAGGGCCCAGCATAACAACATGTTGTCCGTAATACATCCGAGGTCCGTTTTAAAAAGTGAATCTATGACCTCCGTGGACCTGACCCGTGTGTCCTAAAATACGCGGTTTTGACTTCAATTTACGCGTTATTTGTGTTTTGTTCTGAGAGGGTGACGGCTTTTCCTTCCCTTTTGAAGCTAAGGAGGGAGATGAAGGTACCCACTGTGGGGAGATGACAGTACAAGTTAATAGTGAGATAAGATTGCCCACCAGGATCCTGGATTCTCACTCAATTTCTTGCCCCACCTTGAAGCTCAGGTGGGGGTCTCACTTCCTGCCACGTGAGCCTATGAAGACCCCTGAGCACAAGGGAGTGGCCCAGGGGCAGACAGGTCCCCTCAGCTGTCCGTTATGCTGCTTCCACTTATTAAATCCTTATTTCAATAAGGTTATTGAGGGACTTGTGGGGAAGGTGTCCCTTTGTAACAGAACCCAGAAGCCAGGCTATGGCACACACAAAAACACTCCTTAAATAACTAAAACTGGGATCAATGATATAATATTCAGAATATAATTTCACCTTTTTTTTTTTTTTTTTTAACCCGTGGAGTCTGTCTCTACGTCTAGGCCTCGATTCTAACAGTAAGTTCGTGACCAACCCACTGCTCAGCCCTGGAGCATTTGCTGGGCCATTTTATCCACGTATGGGTGTAATAATATCTACCTTTAGCATTTTGTTTTGATCATGTAAAATGATGTGTCCAATAAAGTTATGTCTCTATAATTTGTGGCGCATAACCGGTACACACGACGCAGAACAGTGGCTTATTTTTTTACTTGTATTTTTCATTTACAGGTTGCGTTCAGCACTGTGTTAGCTTCAGGTGCCTGGCAGGGTCACCAAAGAACCATGTAATTTACCCGATATTTTCAGTGCCCACCTGGCTCTGTACAGAGTTATCGTGACATTATTGACTGTATTCCCTGTGCACCCCCGTGACTATTGTGTCACCACCATGGGTACCTTGATCCCGCCACCTTGTCCCCTGGAGGAGAGAGGGGTGAGGCTGGGTGAGGAAGGGGGAAATAGTGGTTCAGTTTTTCACTTCACTATGAGAAAGTGGCCCTCCTCCTTGGACAGACAGTTCTCTGAAACAAGTGACTTTTAAAAGGTGAATGAGAAACACACAAACGTGGAACGCGCAGTCTCTGTGAGACGCGTCACACAACGGTGTTATGTTTGGCGAAGGCAGGGAGTTACAAGACCACGTGACACGCCAAACAGGCCAGCTGGATGGAAATGTTTACGAGGCCCGTGTAGGAATCAAACCCGGGGACGCACCAGGGTGACCCGTGCGCAGTGTGACGGGGGAGACGTGAGCAGAGGTCAGTGGGACAAACTGACGTCCTGGGACGTGGAAGGAGTTCCCGCCCGGAGGGTCGGGTCTGACCCAGCTAAAGGGGGACCCACATGCCGCTCCCCACGTGGGGGTCCTGGCACCTGCCAGCAGGTGAGCGTGTGGGACAAAAGGACGTGCCCATGGGACAAGCAGTCGGAAGGGTGACAGGCGGGGCGGCAGGAAGCTGAGCCCGGGGTGTGGCTGCAGGGTGACTGGAGAGACGCAAGGACCTGGGGCCGAGGGGACAGGAAGCTGCGGACAAGGACGGGGATTCTCCCTCAAAGTCGTCTTGGCTTTGGACTCCCAACCTCCAGAATGACCTGGGAATGAACCCGTGTTGCTTTACCCAGTGATTTTCAACCCTTCCTCTCACAGCCCCGTCAACTAATTACCAAAGGTCAGCAGCACGTCAAAAATATATTTTTGCAGCCCTGGCTGGTGGCACAGTGGATAAGGCACCAGCCTGCGAACCCACAGGTCGCTGGTTCGATTCCCAGCCAGGGCGCATGACCAGGTTGCAAACCAGGTCTCCAGCCAGGTCTGTGGCTGCAGGCAGGTGACAGGCAACCATACATGGATGCTTCTCTCCCTCTCTGCCTCTCCCTTCCCCTCTCTCTGGAAAATAATAAGTGGAATCTTTAATATATTATTATTATTATTGTTGATCTGACAAAAAAATAGGTACAGTTTTGAGTCATTCACACTGGACGGCTAGTGCTGTGTTGGCCCCTGTTGTGTTTTATTTGACATCGACGGGAAGAGAGGTCAGTGCCCTGAATCAGGGGTCAGGTGCCGCACGTTTTAACAACTTGTTGCGGCTCGCCCGTTGGAAATCGCTGCTTTAAACAATTGCATTTGCGGCGATGTGTTAACAGTAACAGCAGAAAACGATGATAGATCCGCACGTACTCCGTTTGGGGGAAAATCACATTAAAAAACAAAAGAGGCTGAAAATGACAGATACGATAATTGAGTTCAATAGTCAAAGGAAGTGGAGAGCCAAAACGGGTTATACATTTCTATTTTTCATTGCGCAGGAATGCAATGCGTTTCCTGATGCATACAGAAATACTGTACAATTTTCAACACTGCATTGGATACATTTTACAGCCGCCTGAAACCGGAGAGGAGAGTAATGGGTATACAAATAGTTGGAGACATTTGTAACATAATGTCGAACCATCCTAGAGATACTTCAGAGTAATGGGTATACAAATACTTGGAGACATTTGTAACATAATGTCGAACCATCCTAGAGATACTTCAGAGTAATGGGTATACAAATACTTGGAGACATTTGTAACAGAATGTCGACCCATGTAGAGGTACTTCAGAGTAAGGGGTATACAAATACTTGGAGACATTTGTAACATAATGTCAAACCATTGCAGAGATACTTCAGAGTAAGGGGTATACAAATACTTGGAGACATTTGTAACATAATCTCAAACCATTGCAGAGATACTTCAGAGTAAGGGGTATACAAATACTTGGAGACATTTGTAACATAATCTCAAACCATTGCAGAGATACTTCAGAGTAAGGGGTATACAAA
The DNA here is from genome assembly GCA_004026585.1 of Noctilio leporinus. Lineage (NCBI taxonomy): Eukaryota > Metazoa > Chordata > Mammalia > Chiroptera > Noctilionidae > Noctilio > Noctilio leporinus. The sequence goes on from PVIW01000610.1 coordinate 308,608, forward strand.
TACTTGGAGACATTTGTAACATAATGTCAACCCATCCTAGAGATACTTCAGAGTAAAGGGTATACAAATACTTGGAGACATTTGTAACATAATGTCAACCATCGTAGAGATACTTCAGAGTAACTGGTATACAAATACTTGGAGACATTTGTAACATAATGTCGAACCATCCTAGAGATTCTTCAGAGTAATGGATATACAAATACTTGGAGACATTTGTAACAGAATGTCAACCATCGTAGAGATACTTCAGAGTAACAGGTATACAAATACTTGGAGACATTTGTAACATAATCTCAAACCATTGCAGAGATATTTCACAGTAAGGGGTATACAAATACTTGGAGACATTTGTAACATAATGTCGACCCATCCTAGAGATACTTCAGAGTAATAGGTATACAAATACTTGGAGACATTTGTAACATAATGTCGAACCATGCAGAGATACTTCAGAGTAACGGGTATACAAATACTTGGAGACATTTGTAACAAAATGTCGACCCATCATAGAGATTCTTCAGTCCTCGGCCAGTTGTCTACAGGTGAAGACCCTCTTCCCGGTCCAGGGTCAGCGCATCCAGAAGGCAGCTTTTTGTTCTGGGAGGTTTTGCTATGACGTGTGGAAGTCGCAGCCTTGATGGACCAGGGCTCAGGAAGCCTCAGCGAAGCCTCCACTGGTTTCTCAAACCACCACAAAATTGATTTCCTCTTGGGTGGCGGTGTGTGGTCTTCTCCGCGTAATTTCGTCCTAAGCCGTTTGCTGGGCATCAGCGTCCGGTTGCGTCTGATAGACGAGAAAGTCTATTCTAGTTTCCCAAAACGTACCTGGTGGTGTCCCTGCAGCCGAGAAGGTCCCCTCCTGCGGCCTGGGAACAGGCTGTGGATGACAGAGGTGTTGGGAGGACACCGGGGTGGAGCGGTTCGGGGAAGGGACGAATGGAACAAGGTCTTCCTTGGCGCCCAGGGAGCCGGTGGCTTCGGGGAAACAGCCTGTGGCCGTCCTCCGGCTTTGGGAGAATTCCGTGGCCGTTTTAATTCCCTGACCCGGGTCGCCCCCATCAAACAACATGTTATTCTTTTCGCTCGCACGCCAGGTGGAAGAAAATGGAAGCAGCTGTCCACGTGGTGGTGGCGCTGCCTCTCTCTCCCCCTTCTCGCCTGTTATGATGCCCGAGGTTTCCTGCTCCAGCAAACGGGAACCTGTACAGCCTGGTCATCAAAAGCTCCGCTCCCCTCGCTCCGCGGCCCGTGAGCTCCCGGGAGCAGAGACGGGGCTGCGGTGAGCCCGCACGGTCACCGTCGTGTTTACCGTCCCCGGCGCCGTCTAGCGCTACCCTGTGGATGTAACGAGCCGCTGGGAGCCAGTCTGTAAACACACGTGCGCGTGGCTTGCGGGAGCCAGGCGTGGGGAGGACACACGTGTGGGCCGGGCACGTGCGTGGGCCCCAGGGAAGTGACCTCACGTCCTCCTCCCCCAGATGACGACAATCTGGGGCGGAAAACACAGGGAGGGGGGCACCTGAAAAGTTGTTTTTAGCTTCCTCACTTTTCTATTTTTCAGTGACAGCCGAGGGCCAGTCTTGCGTTAGTCTCCAGGGGACATTTACGGGACCTACGAGGTGGCTCCCCCGTGTGTCCCACACCCACCTGGCTCCGCGCGTAGTCGCAACCATATCATTGACCATCGTTCCTGGGCCTGGTTCTTTCTGTTTTGTGTCTCCTCTTCGTCTTGTTTTGTTTTGAAAGTTCCACGTGTAAACGACCTGGGGATTTGGAAGTTTTAATAAAATCAGTGGGAGGTGCATTTTTTTCCCCTACAGTTAATGAGCCAATTACATTCACTTAAGACACAGAATCGCAACGGAATCACAGAGCACGTGCATTGCACGTCCGCAAATTAATTTAACGCCGGGAATGGGCCCCGATTTCCTTACCCCGAGCAGCAGGTGGCCGGCAGCGGCCAATGCCGAGTTCCAAACTGGTGCCTGGTGGGCGCCAAGGCTGATTCGGGGTTTCCAGCGGCGGAGGAAGAACGAGCACACGGTTTACGTGACCTTGATGTGGACGGTCCTGCACGGTTGCTGCGCCCCACGGAGAAGCGTCAAGGAACGTTGACTCACGTGGAGTTAGGGCATCACACTCGCGGGTCCTGCGCCACAGGTGGGGCCTCACGCCCTCCAAGGGCCGCTGCTGCAGGGGGGCCCCCTTTCTCCAGAGACCTAGGTATCACCCACCGACCGGCACCCGTGCAGAGCCAGCCCGCACCCCGCACCGCGTGGGGACCCCGGGACAGGCCGTGTGGTGTTAGTGTTGGAACCAGAGCCTCCGTGCCTACCGCTTGAGCAGGTGGGCAGAGCAGATGATGGGTTTGGGTCAAATACGCTGGTTTTGGAGCCCAGGCCAGTTGGCTGGATAGAACCCAGTACGTGAACTGGAGAATAAAGGGGAACAGCTCACGGTCACTGGCCACGCGAGGGAAAAGCACACGCGTGTCTCCAGATGGGCACCTGGCTCACCCTGTCCCCCTGTGGGCGGTGGCCTCCGGCGTGGCCAGGGGCTGGCAAACGGGTGACAACCTGGGTGGCAGAGAGGCCGGTCTGAGGGCGAAACCTGTGGGGTGCAAAGGAGCTGCTGCACCGTGAACAGGGGCTCACAGGGCCTTTGTGTCCTGTTGATGCCGGTCTGCTTGCTTTTCGCAGGTTTCCTGAGGGTTTTCACCCGTCTGGACCAAGTCACAGTCCCGGGTCAGCTCTGTGTGGACGTCTCCTGCTGTCCAGCGGTGACCAGGCACAGCCGCCCGTGGTGGGAGCTGCTGTCGCCCCACAGGCTGCCGTCCAGGCCAGAGATGTGAGCACGTGTCCCCCTGCCCATCAGCGCCTTTGCCGGGGGACCTGCCCGCCCCGCCCTCGTCCCTGGTTTTGTGACCATTTACCACGGTCACCACGCCCAACATCGCAGACCCTCCGTCTGACGTTGGGGTGCCTGTTTGTAGGAGAAAGGGCTCTGTCACCAACGTACCTGCTACCAGGCTCAGTGAGGTCGCAGGAACAGCGATCACCCCCCCCCCAAAAAAAAAAAGAAGAACAACATGGAGGTTAGCGACCAACCGGTTTGAGCAGGAAGGTTGTCCAGAGAAAGAGCCGTGAAATGCAGGCTGCGGACGCCGTGGGGGAGCCGGCCGGCTGGTGTGAAGACACTGAGGACGGACAGCTTGAGGCGTCCCGGGCCTGCGGCCGTCCCTCAGCAACGCGGGATGATTCACTGCAAACCACCCGGAAAAATCGCTTTAGTGACTGTCCCAGTTTTCTCCGCAACAGGTGCAATGATCGCCCATCAGCTCAGCAGCGAGGGGTCTTGCCAGGCGGCTGCAGAACCATTGCCCTTTAGCCTTGGACTCCGACATCTTATTCTCAAGGGAGCGTTCCCTGGACTCAAGTTGTCACAATCCGTGTCTATTTCCTCCCCGTCCTTTTGATTTGAAGTTACAACGTTTGGTTGGTAAGAGAGTGATTTGACAACGCGTTAGTTTTTATCATTAACTAAAGCGTATTATGACAGATGAAGTAAACACGGGTTAATTGTTTAGTGAATTTTAATACCGTCAGCGGCTGACTTCGGTCACCGGCGGAAGTGATTTGTATTTTTCCTTTCAGGTTCGACAAACCACCCCACCCCGTTAGCCCATCGAAGGGAAGAGTAACGCTGGCTGCATCGAGCAAGCAAATACAGAATTTTAAAGTGTTTCTACCAGGTAAGCAAGATACTAACTACCTGAGGTATCGGACATGTGTTTTGACTTGACTGTACAATGTGGACATTTGTAGTTAGGCCCCTACTTCTGCTACTTGAAGATTTGATGGAAACACTTGTGATGGCCCAAGTGAGAACCAATTGTGCAGAATCTGCTTTCGACCAAAGCTCAGGGGACCGGAACCCGCAGCTCCTGCCGCCGACCAGGGTGCCACGCGGGACACGCACGGCCGGCGACTGAAACAACAGAACCGCGTGGTCTCGAGGTGCCGGAGGCTGGAGGCCAAGGTGGGGATGTGGGGAGGCACTCATCCCGGCTCGCCCATGCCTGCTTTCCTGCTGGGTCCTCCCGTGTGCGCGTGCGTGTGCGTGTTTGCGTGTGTGTGCGTGTGTGGAGGGGATACTCCTCTTCCTACAGGAACACCGTCCTTCCAAACTGCGACCCACCCTCAGGTCTGCGTGTCCCCTGAATTGCACTGCAGGGGCCCAGTCTCCACGTTTGGTCACGGCTTCCGCACAGGAACTGGGGGTGGCGGGCAGTTCGGGATACGCTGGGGGGTGGGGGGCAGGTGCCTCTGTGAAGTTGGCACCGTAAGGAAGCCGCCTAAGGACGCATTTCTCAGGGTCACACGGTGAAGTGACAGGTGACCGGACATTCACAAGCACTGAGAGTCGCCCATTTCAAACGGAATGTAACCTGAAAATCCCAGCCATTTTGTTTTCAGCTCCCTTTGTTTTCAGAGCACCCACCCGTCAGGTCTTGGGCACTGTCCACGGCTTCGCGTGGACACTTGGATCTGCGGATGGTGCCTCGGGGAGCCAACCTCAGGAGCCGGGGGGCGGCAGCTGTCACCCCGCACGCCCACCCTTGTGTGGACTCTGCTCCTCCCACCCTCACCGCTGCCCCTGGAGCTCAGATTCCTGGCGAAGGCTCAGGGCGAGACCTTGTCTTCAGTTCTGCTCGGAAGCAAACCGGGGATAAGATGAGCTCCCGTAGAGCCCACAGTTCCCTGACCTTCCTGAAGGTCATTCATCCCGGTGACCTGGCCAGTGAGACGGATGCCGCAGCATGGGGGGCACGCCCGCCAGGGTCTGGGGCTGCGCCCCCAACCTCTTCAGGCTCCAGACATCTGCGGGCCCCTGGGACCCCCTGGAAGGCACAGCCACCTGCTCCACGGCGCACCCCCCAGTAATAAAGGGGCCCGTCAGCAGGTGGGCCTTGTGCCTCTCCCAGACAGTGTGCATTGTACCTGGGGTCACTGGCCGACCTGACGGAGGGAAACATGCATCAAGCCCGCGCGGCAGTCCAGTCGGTGGGCGACATCATGGTGAGGGGCCCACGTGTGCGTCCTGTGTCGCCATCCACGCCTCCCAGGGAGGAGGCACCACACCCCGAGCCCTGCGGAGACCTGTGTTGGGTCCCAGCCAGGCTCTCCCTCCTGTGCCGCAAGGCCACGCGTCCACAGCCATGGCCTGATGGTGGGAGACGTGCCTGCGTCCACGGCTCAGGTTTTCTCCACGCGTGGCTGGCTGCCCAGCTGCCAAGTAGGGCCATGGGCTCCCCCGTGGGCTCCACGGTGCAAGGGGTCCCCGCCCCACCTGCTGGCAAGCTGGTTATAACGAGGATTATCCACCCCAAAGGCGCAGCGATGTGTCCTTATCAGAGTAGGAAGCTACTCAGGAGGCAGATTCCCCTTCCCCACGGCCGCTCCCCGAGGTCAGACGACAGCTCAGCCCTCTGGCATCTGGGCGTCCCTGGCCAAGCACAGCGGTGCCTTCGGTACCGAAGGCTGAGTGCCAATGGGCGATGACAACTCATTGCCCAGCGGTGGCCGGTGGGTCGCAGCGACGGGGGACCAGCCCAAGAGTCCGTGAGGTGACAGTCCCTGCAGAATTGCAGCCGTGGCCTGAAGGCGGCTGCACTTGCAACGCAGGGACCCCTACACGGGGGCGGCAGAGCGATTAGCGCAAGAGGGAACAGAGATACCGGGGCTGCGTCATGCCTCGGACTCCGGCCGGCGCATGGGGACGTGGTCACAGGCCGATGGCCAGGGCAGGTCACATGACAAGTCCGACGTTGAGGGCAGGGAGGTGGACGGACGTGGGGGGGCAGAGGGGAGGGAAAGGGGAAGCTGACACGTGGACCTAACGCGGTGCTGAGAGACTCCGGCGCCACCACTGTCTGAGAGAGAGAACACCGCCCTCTGCGCCTGGTCACTTGTCAGTGGCCACACAGGCCGTTCCGTGTCACGGAGCCTCTTCCGAGCTCACGTCTTCCCCGACGCCTGACCTCCGTGACGGCCGGCACCGCCGTGGGCGCAGCTGGTCCCGGGAGGCCACGCGTGGGGAGGCCCGGCCGCCGCCAGCCGCGACCCTGCGGGTGTCCCAGCTGCCCTGTGACCCCCTCGGGGACGGCACCGCCGTGATGGCTGCGCACGGAGTCTCTGCAGCCTCAGGGTCAGCCAGGCTGGAAGAGGAGCGGCATCCGTGAAACGTTTTACTTCCACTGGAGCCCGAGCAACGTACCCTGCGATTCAGAACGATGAGGAGAGGCTGAGGGTCGGTAAGATCCCGGAACGCGAGCCCTGCGGAGCGGGCGGCTCAGCCACACTCAGTGTTGGGGGCCACGGGGGGCGCAGGGGCCGGCAGGGGCAGGACCATTTCCTCCCGCGGCTGAAGCAGGGGGGTCGGGGCCCAGAGCTCCAGGCTTTGCTCACCCGCTGTTGTGAGCTGCCGTCGCGTGATAAGGGCGTTGACCTGCACGACTTCTTGCAAGTCTCCTTTTTAATTCATTTATTATTGTTGTGTTGCAACCGTTTCCTTGGCCATCGGTTCCTGAAAGGTACATTCCCTGACCCATTTCACGGGCAGGTTTCCCTTCGGAAAGCAACACTTTTAAAATGTTTTCCCGGAAGGAAGTCCACTTTTACGTATCTGTCAGGCTACACATCTGTGGTATAACGTAGAAAAAAATTTTTTGCATTGAGGGAAAGAAGAAACATTGCCATCAGCCGCCCGTGTGCTTTTCCCAGAGGGAGGTACATGCGGCGTTTCCCGCGGTGACCCCTCCACCCCTGCCTCTCCTCCCCGGAAGGGAGAAGAAACAGGGAAGGGGACCTGGGACTTCATGGGACCCTGTGATACCTCCGTTCTCAAAGCATCCAGCAGAGTTGGGCCACACATCAGGCCAATTTCATGCAAAGTACACAGTCCTTCCAATAACACAGGGTCCGGCTACCTCATGAATTGTCAAAGTCTTTCACTGTAGCCGAAGGCACCCTGCCCAGGAGAAACCTTTCACTCGTCCTTAGTGGTGGAAACAACCACGGAAATCCAGAAAGCTGAGCAGCTCCATTTCCTGCTGGTTGACACACTAGTGGCTGTGGCAGGGACCCCAGCAGGGGGTGGGGGGGCAGGTGCTGCAGGGGTGGGACCTACACTCACATCCCTTTGGCCTCTTCCAGCTGGTGTGACTTGTCACCGTGTTTAATTTTTCCAAACTGCAGGTGCTGGTGAAACCAGGCGGCCTCACCCACCTCCCAGGCGTGTGTGCACCGGTTCCGTGTAATCTGAAGGTACTTGTCCGGCCACAGGAGGCCCTCAGAGCATTGCAGAGAATCACTGATACTCCATGACATTAGGGGACTTACCCAAGGGGGGGCGGGCAGGGGAAGCATTTCATAAAATATACATTTTTCGATCATGGGTTATTGAGACACAGGGTGTTGCGTGCCCATGCAAGCACCTGAGTAAAACATTCCAGCGAAACAAAACCGTGACACCAACGTCACGATACTGCATTCGTGGTTACCTCCTGCCTGTTTAAAATCATTATGTTCAGGACAGTTTTACGCGTTCATCTTTTTTTTTTTTCCCCATTCTTTTAGAGGAAAAATTGTCTTTAGATGTTTCTATCATGGAACTGTTTACAAGTGACAGTTAATTGTCACGCCTGGTTTTCCTGCAAGAGGCAGAGTTGATGGCTGTTTCGTCCATGAACTACCTCGTGGGCACGTGGGTTGTCCCGGCGCCGGCTCGGAGGAGAACACACCTGCTGTCAGTCTCACTGCCCAACCCCAAAGGAAGAAAAGGTAAAGGCTTGCCTAGTCAGGTATTTTTGGCACTTTACCAGCCAGGTGTTTAGGGTTTCTTCATTTTAATCTTCCTAACCGCGTTGTTGAGGTGGACTCAGCATTTTCCTGATGAGTAATGCTATCGGGCGCCTTTGATATGCTGGAATGTCATGCAGGTCTCCCTGGTGAAATGCAAGGTTTCATGTGTCTTTCAGGACCACCCATCCAGCGATGGGCACTTGGATCACTGCCGTAGCATGACTATTGTAAACCGTGTTGCCATCAACATAGGGTGATGGAGACATACGAACTGCCATTCTATTAGCCATATTTTTGATATTTTACTTTTTCCTCCTTTTCGAAGAAGGCCCTTTAATATTTCGTGTAATACTGGGTTGGCAGTGGTGAACTCCTTTACCGTTGATCTGTCCTTTGATTTTCAAATCCCAGCCAGCGAAGCTTAGTTATAGGTCCTTGCTTTTCATCACTTTGAGTATTTTGTGCCAATTCCTTCTGGTTTGAACCGTTTCCGCTGAGAAATCAGCCGATGTTGTGGGAATGCCTTTGTAGGTAACTGGCTGCTTTGAGGGGTCTCTCTTTGTAACTTCTGGCATTTTGATGGTGAGGTGTCTTGGTGTGGGTCTCTTTGGGTTTATCTTGCTTGGGACTCTCTGCACTTCCTGGACTTGTGTGTCAACTTCCCTCACCAGGTTAAGGAAGTTTTCAGCCATTACTCTTTCAGAGGAGTTTTCAATTCCTTGCTCTTCCTCCTCTCTACTCAGCATCTCCATGACGTGAATGCAGAAGTCCCCTCTCCCTGCCCCAGCTACAACCCCTGCAGGTTTTCCCAGCCTCCTTTGATGGGGACTTCTCTCCCTGGCACCAGAACCCTGAGCTGGGGGCCTGCTGTGGGGCTGGGACCCCTCACTCCACAGGGAGAATGTCCCTCCCGATTTTTACTCAGCAAACATGGTCATGGGGACGGCCCATCTCATGTCTCTGCCCCTCCCACCAGTCTTCATGTGACTTTGTTTTACACCTGAGGTCATAGGGCCCCCACGCAGCCAGACCACACGCTGCCCAGAGCTTAGCTGTAATTCCGATGCTGTGGCTGGAGGCTGGGAGTTCCGCATTCACCTACTCAGCCACCTTGATGGGGACTTTCTTTTTTCAATCGTTTTGATTTTACTTTTCTTGGCTATTTTTTCATGTCCATTTGCATTTTAGCATCGCTGGGCAAATGCCATGAGAAAACCTGCTGAGATACTGATTGGAATTATTTCAAACTTACAGACCTATGTAGAGATAAATGACCTCCTAAAAATATTCGGTTTTCTGGCTCACAAACATGGTATGTTTTCCGTTTGTGCAGGTTGCTCACTTGATTCCTCTCAGCGAGTCTTGCAGATCTTAGTGTAGCAGACCCACTTTGGAGCCCTGGGACCCTGGGATGCAGGGCAGAGAAGATGGATGCCAACTGGGGACCTGAGAAGCAGACGCGGGTGAGGCAGGAGGGCGACCCGGAAGCCAAGTGCGGATGTGCTTCTGGGGGGCCATTAACTCGGGTCAATGCTCCCGATCTCCTAAGTCCCATGAGGGCGGAGGGGCGACACTGGGTTTCCCAGAGGGCAACTCAGTGTTCACCCCGGAAGAAATGCTACACAGGACAAGTGGGGACAGAGACCAATTCACCTGGCCCAGGACGGGCGAGGAAGGATAAAATGGACAGTGAGGAGGGACACTTTTTCAAGGCCTTAGACTAGAGGAAGCAGCAGGAAAGGGAGTGGCTGCTAGAGGGAGACGCAGGGCCAGCGGCCTTGTTCCCCTCTAAGAGGGCGAAGCAGCAGCGACTCTCTGTGCTGTGATGGGCTGATGGTTCTGGGCCAGGCCACCTGGGGCTTGATGGTCACTTGGGAGGGTAGGAGGGCAGCAGCCAGAGCCCAGGGGAGGCTGGCGGGGGGCTGTGTGTGTCTGGCCCAGAGTGGAGGCGAAGTCTGTGGGCGGGTGTGTGACAGGAGCAGGTGTGGTATGAGGCGCAGGCATGTGAGAGGCATAGATGCGCTGTGACATGGGCAGGTGTGTCGGGGGCACAGGTGTGGTGTCACGGGAAGATGGGTGTGAGGGGCAGGTGTGTTGTGACAGAGGCAGATGTGATTTGAGAAACACAGGTGTGTTATGAGAGGCACAGGTGTGTTGTGACAGGAGCAGGTGGGGTGTGACAGCAGCAGGCGTGCGATGGGGCGCGCTGGCTGGCTGCAGCCCCTGAAGTTCTCCTCCAGCCCAGCTCCTCGCACTGAGGCGGGAGCAGAGCCCTCTGCTGTCCCTAAACGTGGGCGGAGTCGGGGAGGCGGGAGGCGGTGGGTGCTTTAAACGGAATACATTTCTCTGTGTGTAAAAACCAGCGTTGTGATTATTTCCTCATACCTCTGCAGGAGAATTCATGTTGGTGTTTCTATGAATAGATTCTGTCTTGACTTCCAAAGAGGGGAGACACTTGAAGTTAAAATGTGGGGGTGCAGGTACAGGACATCATGGCCCCCTAGTAACCCGCGGGCTCCCGGTGCTGGAGGGAAGAGGGGCGGAGCGCGTCCTGAGGTCACGTTGCCCAGAGGCGCGACTGCTCCTGGCGTCAGACCCTCACAGGACAGCGGTGCGACCAGGGGGGACATGAGGCGCGTGGCGGGTGCAGTTGCAGGGGAAGCAACCAGGCACAGTAGCCCGACACCTGCCCGACAGAGCAGCCCGCATCCTGCGGGTGACCTGACGGTCCTGGAGGGATGCGGGGTCGCATTTTCCCGGTGCTGTTGCTGTGAGCCTCCCCGCGTGGCAACAGAGAAACAAGTCCCCGCCATGTCCGCGCGCGAGGGTGTCGCGGGGGCCTGTCTGTTCCCAACTCGGCCTTCACTGGACAAGCAGTTGTGTCTTCAAAACCGACAGCAGAGCGGGCACGTCCCGGTTTGCGGCGCTGGTGTCGTGCACCCCCCGCCCCCGTGCCTCGCGGGGCTGGTCTGTGCTCCGCAAACCGCGCACGGGCTCGGGCCTCTGGGGACCCGGGGCGCTGCCGGGCGAGCAGCACCGGGACTTGCGGGCCCCTTGCCGTGCACCCCGCCCCCGCCCCCGCCCCTGCCCCTGCCCCTGCCGCTCGGAAGCCGGGGCGCACACGACCGCGGAGAGGTGGAGGGGCCGCGCCCGGGCCGGCGCATTCCCCGCGCTGCGTCCCCGCCTCGCCATCAGCCGGGCTGCGCGCTTCGGGAGGCGGCTGCCCACCCGCCGGCAGCTGCAGATTCGACCTCCGCTCGCGGCAGGAAACGCAACCAGAGGAAGAGGAAGATGACGTCCCCTCCCGCGGGCAGCCCTCCGAGCAGTTAGGCTGACCCAGTTTCCAGCGAGGGAGGTTTCCCGATGACCCCACGGCAGGGCCTCTTCAGCCAGAGCGAGGCGGGGGCCTGACGCGCTCGCGCCCGGGGATGGCGGCCGCCGGCGCAGCCGGGCGCCGAGGAGGATGAGGACGCGGGGGTCTTCCGCTCGGATACCCAGCGGCGAGCTGCGCACCGGCGCCTCCGGAGCGGGCAGGGTCGCCGCGGGAGCGGAGCGCGCTCCCCGCCCCAGCGCAGGGCGGGCGCGCGGGGCTCGGCGGCTGCGGGGGCCAGCCCCGCGGGGAGCGCGTCCCGGTACCTCCCGGCCGCGCTGACGTCCGCGCCGCGGCTCCTTCTGCCCGGGCGCCCGGCTCCGCTGCCGGGCGGCGGCGCGTCCGCAGGGCCGTGTGGGCGCCGGAGACGTCCCCGGCGAGGCTCCGCGGGCACAAAGCGGCGTTTGCTGCAGTGACGAGTCGCGCGCGGGCTGCGGGCTGCCTCGCGGTCCGGCGTTGGCGGCGCAGGTAAAGGTGCGGCTGGGGAAGGCGCTGCGTCCCCGTGCGGCTCCGAGGATGCTGGCGCCCCACCCGCCCGGACTCCCGTGAGAGGCGACCTCGCTCCGGCGTCTGGGGGAAGCGGGGAGCACACGCGGCGCCGGGAGACAACAGGTACATGTTCCAGCGTTCACCGGTCTCGGCTGCAGTAAAACTAATGTGCAGGATGGGGTGACATGGGTCATTCTGGAGTTTCCAATGGCTTCTCGCCCTTTCTGGGCCGGCCACGCCGCGAATGTGGTTGCTGCCTGGTGGTTGGGTTTTTATTGATTTTCTTTTTCGCGGAACAGTTGCGGGGTGGGGTTCAGCGTGCCCGGGGGTGGTTTAAAGGAATGCTGGTAAAAGTTTCCCCCCCGGGAGCGCGTTGTGCAGGCCCAGGAGGCGAGACTTGAGGTCACCCACCCACCCCCGATTTCATCCGGCGTGGGGCTTCTGCCTCCTCTTCTGCAGAAGAGCTTCTGGAGTTTCCGTGGGCCATGGTGACGCTTGTCAATATTAAGGTGCTTCCGGAAAAGTTTCGGAAGTTGATACTTGGGAACAACACTCCCCGGTGCTGTGAGGAGAGCCACATATAATCCATTATGTTAATAGGATGCTGGCGAGGTGGGGGGTTTGGATTCATCCCTCTCTGCTCCTCTAGTTGAAAACTACTTATGTTTCAACAACCGGCCTCCTGCCTCTGTCCTTGGAGAAGCATTCTCAGAGTGACTCAACTAGGAATTCTTCCGAGGGGAAGGCAGGGAGAGCAGGAGACAGACCCGGCATCGGTCTGGAAAACGAGGCATTGCTAATTTCGTCTACAGTGGTAACCCTTGTCAAAGATCTTCCTTCCAGACGGAGCCACATGTTGGGTACGGAATGGCTTCCTGTGAGCCGTTTTCATTTGCCTGATGGGTTTGTTTATCATCGTGCTTTCTTGTGCTTGTTAAAGGTGTCCCCAGTTTGCAGGCATTGTGTTTGGTAAGAAGGAAGATGTGGAAGCTCCCTGCACCCGGTCCCCACCCCCGACACACACACCCGTGCGGGAGCAAACAGAGATTTACAACGCAGGCACCCACGTACGAAACGCAGACAGGAGTTGTCTGCCCAGCAGAAACACAGAGTCATTCCACGGTTGGCACATCAGTCACACTGTGATTTCAAGTGGATCAACCCGCACATTTTACATAAGGCTGTCTGCGAGGTTACATAAGCCTGGAACTCATCCCATCTCAGCAAAGAAGCCCATCACATGTAAACGGCTGCATTGGATTCCCCCACGTGAACATGTCTCGTGGACCCAACGTGGTTGGGCTGGAATTCCTCACGGAACCGGGTGAAAACACATCCACTGGGTCGTTCAGAAAGCGGGCACCTATTTGGTTGGCGCTGAGATCAACAAAGCCAGTTATCCTGTGAAAAGAACGTGAAGCAGATTCAGTTGTTTTTCATAGCTGTGCGTTTTATTGACAAATAGAAATGCTCAGGAGTATCCAAGTGCGTTTGTACATTTTTAATTCTTGTCGTAGACGTGGGAGTGTTATAAAATGTTTCCTTATTTATTTACCCATGTTATTCATGTTGACATCGCATTAGAGATGCGGTAGTGTAACGTACACTCCTCGTTGGAAATATACTAGGTGTAAAAGTTCAAAAAAGAAATCGCACCCCCCCCATAAATAACAACCATGAAACGTGACACCCTTTGCCTAAACTCAAGTAAGAAAATGTGTGTGTGTTCCGATGAAAGTGGCTGAGAGCCATTTTTAGTAAGAATGGTTTCCTACCATGCATCTTCCTACCTTTTTTGACAATTAAGAAGTGTTTAGATAATATAAGCCCTGATAGGTAGGTCGGTGTTCTTTAAAAAAAAAAAAAATGAAAACGTATCTTTACTCGTGAAAAAAAAAATGGATTCCATTTCACTGTAGATTTGAATTACACAGAAATAAAAAAGGATCTGACATAAAACTAAGGAAATTGCTTCATTTAAGGTCTTTGTTGCTTTCCAAAGAAGACATTACTTTTAGGAGATAATTCTCCATTAGGAACACTTATTAAAATAGGAATAGTTAGGAGTCCATTTTAAGACTCGCATTCAAATAGGACACCACGTCCTCCTGATCTCCGAAATGACGGTCTAATCAGTGGTCTGATCAGTGGTTGGCTTCCCTCCACACACCCCTGGGGTCAAGATTTGTAGCATTGACCTCTGACTTAATTCCCAGAGTCTCGGTTTTGAATTATTTCAAATTTGAAAGGATTCCACGAAGTTGCATCCCATCTTAAGAAACAGCTATGGGGCTGTGTTCTCAGTGTGCTTACCAAGGACATTCTTTCTTTGGCCTCACACATGTGAGGCAAGTAGCCTTTCTTGAATCAAACTTACATTTCCCTTCAGAAATTTGTAAGTATTTGTAGGCAAACCCAGGGCCCGTCCGGTATTGACTGTGGATGTGCGGGGTGGTTAGTCTTGTCTGCAAGTTCCCTCCTTGGGTGGAACATGCTTGTTCTCTGATGGTTCTTTGTTTGATTTTTGCCAGACAGTGTCATGGAGTTACTCAGCCGTCACCCGCTTTTCTTGGCTATGGTACACCCATTCGTTCTTTTACTTCAAAAATGTGTGGTTGCATTATAGTAACTTTTTACAGAGTGTCATCTGGGTTTTACCTCTTCTTGGACGGTCACCAGCTGTGGGCATGTTGGATCTCCTTTGTCTGTCTTCCACATCGGTCACGTTAGCCATGCTCATTTTTAAATTCATCCTTTCTGCTTCATCTTGGTGGGTTTCCTGAAGGGATTCCTCCCCACCCCAAACAGTGATTCCCCGTCGTGTACGTCATAATGTTATCGCTTCTATGTAGCTTTAATTTTTTTAATACTCTCTTTTCCTTTTCACCCCGTCTTTTACTTTAGCTATTAGTTTTCCTTTTAAAAACATGCACAGAAAGGTGGTATCTTAGTGATGTGAAATCCACCAAACAACAGTGGTCTCGCACTTTCCCTGAGCTGTGGTTGATCCTTCTTGAGATTTGTGTTTTCGGCTGCATTGTTCTTTGTTGTTGTTTTTCTTTCCTTTCTTTTTCATCTTCTTTTTCTTTCAAAATAAAAGGCATATGGATGACTAAGGGAAGTCCAGCAAAATTGTAGGGCATTGACGGAGGCACTTTGGAATTTGTCAGAACCCAGAGGATGTGCCGCACCAAGCGCGGACCTGCACACGAACCGGACACGGGCTGCTGGCCGCACGTCACCAGTGCAGGTGCATCACGGCTAACGGCTGTGGGACCGTGTCGGGCTGCGGTGGGAGTGGTATGCGTGGAGGAGTCTGGGCGTGTGGGGGGGCAGGGCAGAGAAGCTAGCAAGTTTTAGGGTGACCTGTTGCCTCCTAAGGGCAAGGGAAAGAGGAAGAACTTGTCTGTGTTTCCCGCCCCCACTGCTGAACGCAAGTCCGTGTTTCTGGCCCGTGGCTTCCGCGTGGTATCTGGGGGGTGACGGCTCACGCTCCCCCCATCCCACCGAGATGGACCCTTGGCTTCCCCGTTTTCCTCTTTCTTTGTTGTTTCTCCAGAACAGAAGAGGAATTAACATCGCTTTACCTCACGAGCTTTCAGGAAAAATACTCCTGTTTGGCAGGTTCCTTCCCGTGGAAGTTGCATTAGGAAATTGCGTGTGTCTCACCGCTCACGTGGATAAGAGCATCGGGGTTCTGACATCCCCAAATGTGTGTGAGGGTGGCCGCATGGCACAGCACACGCTGAGAAAGCAGGGCCACTGGGCCTCCTGTTGGTCCCCGATTGGCCGTTCATGGTGAAATCGAGGGCTTAATTAACTACCTCACAATAAATCCTCAGGTAATCGACAGTGAAATTGGGTACTGGGAACGTATGTCAAATGGGGCATCCTTCCATGTTGTGCAGCAGGAGCCTGAGTAGGAAACTTACGGGTAACAGGTTCCTAATGAAAGAAGTGGCTTCGGTGTGGAGCTGGTTTCAAGAAGACCTGTGTGTCCTGCAAAGTACAAACAGTGGCCCGACCGGGAGGGCCTGTCCCAGCCGGGGCGTGAGTGGGCGGGGTCGTGGTCCCAGGTGGGCCGGCCCCAACCCTCTTCGTCGTCCGAAGTGAGAAACTGGGCCTCTCTTCACCTCCGTTTCCCCACCCGCACTGGAGGCAAGAACAGTACTGACTTCGTTGTATCGGCAAAAGGATGACATAGCTTAATACGTGAAAATACCTGGGAAGAAAGCCTTGACGTTAAGAATCACTCTCTGTATTAGCTGTTGAACCATGTTCGCGTCGGGGGTGCTGCTCACAACGGGCCCCCGGCCTGTGTCTCTGAAACCTGGGAGGAATTGGTGAGAACGAACAGAAAACAATGCCAAGAAGGACAAGTACAGCCTTCGCCAGCTGCACGGTGCCCAGCAGAGGGTTTCACCTGGAGGCTGGGACAGGACAGGAACGTGGAGCTCAGGGGTCTGGGCTGATTTAGACAAGCTGGTCCTGGGTCCCAGAGTCCGACACGGAGCTGGAGTTTCTGCCGCTCCAAGCAGCCGCACCTGCCCCCTAGAAGGGCCGAGATGTTACCTGGTGCAAAGGCGATGCGCCGAAAACCAGAAAAATAAATAAAGCACAACCCCCTAGAGCAAAGAAACCTACCCCAGGACAGCGTCTGTGTTTCCTTCCTGGTGTTGAGCTTTTTTCCTTTGCGTTTTCTAAATTAAAATTTACATGCGCCTGGAAACAGTCATGGGATGTAAAACTAGGGGACAGATATTAAAATAAAGGTGGATATTTTCCTAGACCTGTGCAGTCCCCCTGCCAGAGGACAGCTTCAGCGATCTATTTTGCAGTTCGCTCTTCTTTGTTGCTTTTATCGGGTCCATCAAGGATTCTTTATTTGCTTTTTTTCCAACCTTTCTGGGCTTAAAAATCACAGATGCTCGTTTTTACATTTTAGTAAGCAGAACCATCTTACCGTAAAGTATAATTTTGCATTTTTCCATAAAGCTCACGATGATGCAGCTCTCCCTCTCGCGAGTAGGACAATGACGTGTGTGGGGTAAATGCTCTCTGAGATGTTCCTCCAATGTCCGTGTTTCTCCTGTTTAAGTCTCACTTTATTTTTAAGTCGCTCCTGGGAGTTCGGTCCGTGTTTGGCGGGAATCGTGCCATGTGTGTCCGAGTTCTTTTATGTTACTTTTTTTATTTATTTATTTTTTTGCTTGTTACATAGACACATGTTCTGGATTTATTTCCTGGGTACTAAAGATCTTGTAAAGGTCATTCTAGAACCAGCATTCAGCTCTTAACTGTTCTGTGGTTTCTTTTATCATTTTCTCCCCGTTCTGTTTGCGCCTGACACCTCCTCTTGTAGCCTTCGAGTCGTAAAGAAATTAAAGTGAGCGGATTTCAGAGTGGATTGATGGTTCCTGTCTTTCGAGACCTTGGGGGTGATGGACGGCCTCCTGACGGAGCCTCTGGGTCCCCCTGGTCTCTGTGGGACCCCTCAGGGCAGGCTCGCCCTCTGCGGACCCTGCGTTCCAGGGACACCAGCATGGTCCGAGTGGTGGCTGCTTCCCTGGGGTGGCTTCCCTTTTGCCTCTAGAATAACCAAGTTATTTCCTCTTTTGAGATCAAACGTGGTACTCCAGGAGCCTTTTGGGGACCCTGTTCCCCCTTTTCACACGGGTTCCTCAGGTCGTTCCTGCTCAGTCACCTCTCACCAGTTACCTTCAAGTTTCCTCATCGCGTTGGGTCCCTAAGCCTTTCACTGTTTCAAGGACCACACTGGTCCTGTACGTGCGCACACACACACACACACACACACATATACACACATATACACACATATATTTATTTATTAAAGACTATGTATATATTTCGAGGCTTCTAGTAGCTCTCACTCTAACGTGTGTGCGCCTTGCATTTTCGACGCTTCCACTTGCACGTGATTTCAGAATTGAGGGCATGTGGGTGGTGCCCCCTTTGTGGGGACGCGTGTGGTGTCTCCGTCAACGTCAGCCAAGAGCAGACCCATCATCGCAGCTGAGCCCTTGTTGAAGGTACGTCGTTGGGCAGCGAAGAATGAAAGCGGTCGGAAGCCAGGTCGGCTGCTGCTTCCCAGCCGCTGCCGGAAGAGGAAACTAGAGCGAGGCCTGAAGGTTCCGTTGGGATAAGCAGGGTGCAATTACTCGCAGGTTAAGGGAAGGTGTTTTTCTGATGTGTCGCACGAAGACGGCTTCTAGGCGTTTGGTGTTGTCAGCAGGTTCTTACCATCCTTAATTGTGAATCCGTGGCGCTGACAGATATGCTAATTCTGACATTACTACAGATAAATTAGCCCGAAATGGGGTATTGGAGAGTTCTGTGAATATCAGCATAGTGGTTGGAATGTGTGCATTTTCCAGAGGTTCCAGGGGCATTTGCTGTTGCTATTTCGTGCAAAGTGTGTCTCCCTGGTGTGTAGGTGGGAGGGGTGGCCTGCTCCCTCCCCCGGGGTCCCCGCCCTCGCCCGGGGGGCAGAGCTAGTTCCTCGCTGGTCCCACTGGGTTGGAAAGGGGGGGGAATCACAAAGGACAGCACCTCATGCAACATCCATGTTCGCGTCAGTTTCTAACCACATACAACATCCATGTTCGCGTCAGTTTCTAACCCTGCACCATGGCTGCTTTCTTACCTGCGGACCCACTAAGAGGGCGAAATATGTTCAGAATCTGCAAACAACGGCAAGTTCTTGAAAGACGGTAAAAAGCCAAACAGAATATGATTGATTTTAATCCCTATTTTTTCCTGATTATTCAGAAGGTGGGCACATTTGTTAGGCAAAACTTGGAAAACTCGAACACAAGTCCATTCCTGATTACCCCGCCGTGTTCTGCATGGAGGCCTATCAGTCTGTGTGTGTGTGTGTGTGTGTGTGTGTGTGTGTGTGTGAAATGCCACTTTGCGGTGAATCTGCGTTACATTTTATAACCTGTTCTTGTTAACGTACCGTGAGCATTTTCAGATATCATAAATATTCTCCTAAAACTGAAAGATATTCCACCACAAGGGTTTGCCATAAATTCACTCAAACCAACACACTGTCATCAGTTATTTGGGGTTTTTCCCACAGTTTTCTACTTATGAAAAGGGCTATGATGTATCTGTTCTTATACCTAAACCTTTAGCATGTGTCTGATTATTTCTTAACAGTAACCCCCCCCCCCACCTTTGACAGTTTCCGTGTCAGGTGGTACAGACTGTGGGAAGGGTACTAGTCTGCATGTGACTAAGTCATTTTTCTGGAAGAGACCCAGTTTCGTGAGTCCCTGGAGGGAACCCAGCCCCCCGCGCCATGTGACTTGCTCCAAATGTTGTCCTATTTTGTCAGCAAAACAAACACGAAAACTCTATTTCAAAATTGCCCTAAATCACCTTTTTTTCCCCATAATTATGAGTGTTTGGAACATTAAATCATCTCCTTTTGCTAAGGTCAGCTCACCCTTGGTCCATTTTTCCATGGGGATTTTAGTGTTTGATTTTTTTTTAATGCTCAGGAAGTTCATCACACCGTCAAGGAACTGACCCTTAATTTTTACAGGTCAAAGCTTTTTTCCAAGGTTCTAACATATGTGTCTTATGGCTCGTAAGCGTGAAACGGGTAAAATGTAGGACACCTACCTAAGCCTCAGTTTCTCTACATAAACAAGGAAGCCAGCTCAGCAGCGCACCCGGCTGCCTTCCACCCCCTCTGACGAGGTGAAAACTGGACGGGCTCATGTTTACAAATGCATCTCTTCCGCGACCATGGTACGCACCTGCGGTCCTCAGTTTCACCGTTAAATCAGTCCTTGACCCGGGTTGCCTGCCAGGCCCTCCGAGAGTCCCAACAGAGAGGCTGGAAGATCCCTCTGCTCAGAGGCACCCTTGTGGGGGCCTGACGCCAGGCCAGGGGTGAGGGGCACCTCGCACGTGCTGGCCCCATGGGTGCTGAGTAGCCTGGAGCCACACACGGGTCCGCACGGCTGTGCTGCCTGCGTACCCGCCTAGAACGCCATCCAGGCCTAATGGTATAAAGCGGGTATAAAGGTCACTATAAATGGTATAAAGTGGCCCTTGGATGCACGTCCGCTGGGCAGTGAGGAGGCGGTTTTCACACTGAGTGGCTCCTGCCTGTCCGTGGAGAGCTGCACTGTGGGGTCCCCAGACACGGCTCTGCAGCCCCAGGTCGGGGCCCCGTCTGAAGGAGGCTCACGGGGACCCCGCAGCCCAGTGGCGGCCAGAGTGGCCGGGCGCCCTAGACAGACCCAAAGACCCGCCAGCGAACCCGCAGACGTTGGGACAGAAGGAGTTGTTCTCAGCCCCGCGTTGGGGGTGGTGCGATGTGGAGCCTGGGTGACGTACGTGAAGCAATCACAAGCCCTCGGCCGGTTTTTCACGAAGAAAATACAATTCTCCGCAGCGTCCACGTGTTTCCTGCCGCGCACAGCGCAGGCCCCGAAGGAACGCGCCTCCATCTGCAACACGCCAGGACTCGCCCGGCACGGGCACGGCCCTGAGAGGTCGGTGTGGTTCTCCCGGCACTTCCAGGCCTTCAAAATGATAAACTGCCAAGGCCAGACCAGGGAAGTGGGAAATGAGACAGGAAGTGGCTGTGAGAGCCGTTTCCACCTCAATGCGTCTTCCATGGGCAGAGTCGGGCAGAACCGGAACCAGGGCCAGGATATGAGACTTGGGTGCCCCCCGGCTGGCGTGGCTCTGTGCGCTGGGCGCCGTCCTGGGCCCTGGGAGGTGGCACGTGTCTGGGTCCCCCGATGTGGGTGGGTGGGAGGCAACCAACCGATATTTATCTCACACATCACATCAATCTCCCTGTCTCTCCTTCCTCTCTCTCCTTCTCCCCCTGGTTTCCCCTCTCTCTTAAAATAAATCTATTAAATTAAAAAAACAAAAAACAAAAAAAAGACTTAGGTGCTAATTTGGACCTTCGTGGAAACAAGAATGAATCAGGTTCACCGATACCCGTGTATTTAGAGTCATGACTACAGACGACTTCTTTTCCATCTCGAACATCTTCCTAGATTTCTTAACTCACTTCTTAAAGCGCCGCAGTTCGTTTTACATCAGGGGATAAATACTGTGGGTTGGCAGTCCCTCCAAATAGTGCGATAGAAATAATAATAATAATAATAATAATAAAACAACCATGAGTTTCTCTGCCGTCACAATGTGACAGGTAAGAGCAGCTCAGTTGACAGGTGCTTTTCACACGACTGCCAGAGAAATGACCATCAAATACGTTACACGGTTTAAAAGGATAATTACTGCATACATGTTTCCCCCAAAAGGTCCATTGTTCACCGGGAGACTAAATGGTACATTGACTCAATTCTCTATGCAATTATGACAGGACCGCGTATTTATTCAGAGCCATTTCGAGAACATGCGTGCGAGGTTGCCATTCATGTTGGTGTCAGAAATGCCACTTTTTATTGTGCCTGTAGCGAGAGCGCACAATAAATAACCTTCCTGCTTAAAACGAAATGGCTTTTCAAATGTGTCATTCATCATAGTTTAGACTCCAAGAGATCAGAGGGAAACGGCCCCGATTCTCCACTTTTGCAGGGTGACAAACACAGGTCAGTTGGCCATTCTGAGCCAGGGGCAGGTTTTCGGGGGCGCAGTGCTGTGCCCTGTCCAGAGCGTTGTGAGCGTGACTGGGGGGCGGGTGACCCCAGAGACAGGCGGACGTCTCGGCAGGGGGGTGTCCTGGCCTCAGGCGCACGATGGGCAGTGGGGGTGGCGATGACTGAGCTGCCATTACCTGGAACCAGCGAGCGGAGCCTGGATCCCAGGTGTCAAATTCGTATCACGCGGAGAAGGTACCTGGGAGCGTGAGAACCGTCTTCAGCTGCGTGACAACCGCAGGGACAGCGGAGGCCCCACGGGTCTGCCTGAGTGTCACACAGAGAAGTCACCTGCGTCGGTGTGATTAGCACCCGGGACCTATATCATACGCACCCCGTCCTCCAAGGCCTGCCCCCCTAAAACGTTGGAGCTCATTCAAGGTGCTGGAAGTCCTGGGGGACAAACGTTTCTTCACCAGGGGGAAGTTTCAGAACGAAACAGGGACGGTGACAGGAGCCTCACCGTGAGCGGCGTTTCACATTCGGTGCTAATTCGTCCGAAATCTTCGTGACGTAACTGGGCCACGTGTCCCCGTTTCAGGGGCCACATTTAAGGAGATTCGCTAATAAGCCCACATGACAAACCTTTTTGATGACGTTCAGATCTGGTGTTTTTTACAAGGTGCAAGATTTAAATCCCTGGAAAGGGGTTCCTTGCGGGGACCCCGTGTCCAGTGGCCGGACCTGTGGAAACAGACGAGCCCAGGATGTTCCAGTGTCGCAAATGCTGTTTCAATAAGGAAATCGCCACACGCTCCGTGGTCTCAGGGGGTCTGGTGGCTGACGTGGGTCTAGTGGGCCTGACTTGTACCCGTTGAGCATTCGCCCCTGGGAAAGGGAAGAAGGGTTTACTTTTTCTTTTCAACAGGATTGTAGGAGGAAAATAGCCGTAGATATTAAGTTGTACACGGTGAGGGGAAACAGCATGTGCACCTGAAACGCCCCTGCCTGGTGTCGGTCCACGAGGCCCGGTGGGCACGGAGACCGGACTCCCGCGGGGCCGCAGGCCGGGGCTCCGTTCTCCTCCTCAAAGGCAGGAAGCGGCTCTGTGCCGCGCGGGCACATGCTAAGCCGAGGAGTGTGCCGTTCGGAAGCGTCTGTCATCCTGGGGGGTTAATTTGCCTGCTTACAACCCGGGAACCCAGAACACAATAAGGATTTCAGGGGGTTTGGAACGTGTCAGGATAATGTGCACAGGGCGTTACCTTCGGCGCGTCTCTGGCAGCGGCGGCTCCGGCTCCGTGCGGCCGGCTTGGGAAAACAGCGTAGGTGCCTTGACTCCGTCCCCCCACGGCGCCCTCCTACCGAAAACACAGTCGTTCGTTTTACGTCGTCACCACAGACCTGAAAAGAGGCCCGAGGAATAGCTACGAAACGATTACGTGTTATTCTCTTTGTCCTGTTTTGTTGGTTTGCTTTTTAAGATGTTATTTATTATTTTCAGAGAGAGGGGGAGGGAGGGAGGCAGAGGGAGAGAAGCATCCACGTGTGGTTGCCTTTCACCTGCCTCCAGCTGGGGACCTGGCTGGAGACCTGGCTGGAGACCTGGTCACGTGCCCTGGCTGGGAATCGAACCTGTGACCTTTGCGTCCGCCGGCTGGCGCCTGATCCACGGAGCCACCAGCCAGGGCTTGTGCCTATTTTGATGCTGCTCCCCGAGGCGCACCCGCCTGGAACACAGGGACCCCAAGTCCATCACCGCACGCACGGCGCTGGGCGGCGGCCCAGGGCTGCTTCTCACAGATAACCGGGGTCACCTCTCCCTCCGCCCCTCCCTGCCCTCGTGTTAGCTTTTCTCACTTGTTAAGTTCCTTCCCATGCGCCTCCATACAGGCCCTTCACCCCGTCTCCGCTCGCAGGTCTGTTGTGGACGGGCATGTAAGGTGGTGGTGTGGGTGGGGTGCTGGCAGCCCGGGGTGTGTGATGTCGAGGGTCCCACGGGGCCAGGACGGCCCCCGCAGCCTCCGTCCGCAGGCCAAGTGCGGGGTTGCCCACCTCTGATGTTGACGCCCGGAAGCAGTGGGCCACGGCTTATGACAAGACATTTAAAAAGCATCGTTCAACTACGAATATCAGATGAAGCAGAAGGGCTGTCTAGTTTAGGGAATGTGAATCTTCTGATTAAGACATTGGCTTCCCCGCGCAGTCGGCTCTTCGAAACCATAGAAGCCACCGCCTTCCAGGGAGTTCCTTTCGCTCCGTAGTTTCCCCCCCCACCCCCGAAGGAGCGCGCCAGGGAGAAGCGGTGGCCTGCGGGCTGTGCTGTTGGGATCTGACGGAGGGGGGAGCCCAGAGTTGGGGTGGTGGGTGGCGAGGGTCCTGGCCCTGACCCGACCTCCCCGGGTTCCCGCCTCCGCCTCCAGCTTCGGTGTGAGAAGACGGAGACTCCCCGTCCGCACCCGGATCCGCCTGGTGGTCAGTCAGGGGCAGAAGTGGGGCGTTCGGGGTGGGGGGTGGGCAGAGGTCAGGCACGTGGGACTTGAACCCTGGTGGACCTGCCCGGCCGGTGTCCAACAGACCCCTGCGGGCTCAGTGTCCCTCCCACCTGTGGAGCTGGGGGTGAGAGCACCCCCGGCCCTTTCGGTTGTTGGATGATCTTCACGAGCCTACGTTCAGCTCAGCACCTCTCGGGGGGCAGCGAAAGCAGGTTTCCGCGTGGAAAATCATTCCGTAATCCGTGAGCAAGGACACTGTGTCTCTTGATCTCCCCACCGGGGGGCAGTTACCCAGGGAGGCTCACCCCACTGCGAATAAGGAACTGTCACCATGGGACGGGGTGAGGGGGGAGCCGTGGCCCCTGAGGACGCCGCCGGTGGCCGTCGCTGGTCTCCGTCCACACACGCAGGAGGACGGGTGGCGGTCGCAGTGTAGCCGCCCACGCTGTCCAGTACCCAGCCCTCCCGAGTTCCTGCGCAGACTGGCCCGGGCGTCCGCCCTGCGACCCTAAGGGAGACGTATTTTTTCAGCGTTTTCCTGACCAAGTAAAACGAGGCTCAGAGGCGCGAAGGAAACTGCTCACACGGCCGCCTAAGGTTGAGCCAGTTCTGACGAAGGCCGCCTTGGGCCAACGGCAATGTGTTACCCCATAACCTGCGTTCCCCAACTGCAGACCAAGGGTTCGTGGGGCCGCCCACCTCAGCAACGCCCAGGCCGGGAAGAGACAGACGGGGGATCAGGCAGGACCGCGTTTGCGGGACGCTGGGGACCGCAGGGGTGACCTTCACGGCGACACTCACCTTCAGGATGCTCCGCAGGCCCGGCGGGAGGTGGGCTGGGTGGAAGGGGAACGTCGGAGACCGTCCGGGGGCCGCGAAGCCCCTCGAGTTCCGGGAGAGGGGCCGCAGGGGACGGGCTGGGAAGGCGAGATGGGGGAGACCCTCGCCACAGCACCTCTGCGGTGCCCCAGGGCTCTGAGCATACAAACCGCAGGGCCTCATTAGGGTGGATTCACCAGTCGCCAAAACTATGCGCAAATATTGATGTTATTCAAATGAGCTTCGTTTCACTGGGAAAGAGGCTGCATTTTGGGGTCCCCCCCCCCCCCCCGCTGAATACATGAGAAGCCTGGGTATGTTTTCCCAGAGTCATGACTTATTCAGTTTACGGTCCAATTATTGGCTGAGATGATAAGTAAATAACAAATTATCGTATGAAAAATGGGAGCCTGGGAGTCATTAATGGGCTGAGATGGATGCGTCATACAGGGACCTCTGTGCAAGTCCTGGAACAAGGGCTTGATTTCTGGGGGGGCGGGGGGGGGATGTAACACCATCAAAACCTCTTAAGGGTTATTGGGTCAAGAGGTAATTAAGCGAGAGGCAGGTACCGTGTTCAGATCCAGTCAAGAGGTTCGGGGACCCTGCACGGGGAGACTCTCAGCTCTGTTTGGCCGCTCGTCCCGGGGGACTGGAATTTCGGGGGTCACCCCTCGCCCGGGGAGCCCACTCTTGTTCGCCGGAGACCTCCGTTCGCCGGGCACTTCCCAGGCTTCACGCGGCTGCGTGACCAGACCGCACGGCGCCCGGTTCCTAAAACGCAGCTTGAAGCCTCAGCCGTGCTCCCAGCAGACCCGTGAGCCCCCCCGGACCCCCTGGTGGCGGCCACAGCGTCTGGGGGCCACAGGGGCAGAGCTGGGGCCCCACCTGCACCCTGAGTGTCCACCACTGTCCTCCCGGGGGGGACAGCGGCACAGACCACAGCAGCGGCCGAACGGAAGGCTCTTCGTTCTCTGTCCCCGTGTGGGCCGCTCCCGGGTGCCCGTCCTGCTCCGCGTGTGCCAGAAGCTGGAGTTGACGGACGGGGAATTGAAGCCACGAGACGTGACAGCCGGGGGGCTGCGGGGAGGGTGCGGCCGTGGCTGGTCCCACCAATGCCAGACACGCGCGGGGAGGAGATGGCCCCTTCTTTCCAGCCGCCGTCGCCTCGTAAGAAGAAGTAAACATTTTAAAAACGTATCGAGAGGGATAATCTTGAGCCACTTTAAACATTTATTTGATAGAGGTTGGAACAAAGAAAAGGGAGAGGACCCGGCGGAAACTAGGGTGCCCAGGAGGGGGGCACTTGAGGTCACCCTGTGCCGACACAGCCCGGCTGGGTGACGTGCCCTCGGGCACCGGGCGCTGGTGCAGAGGTCGGGCCCCCAGGGATGCGGTTTCCCGTCGCTGCCCCGGTCGCATTCCCCGGCCCCCTCTCCTCTCCTGCGGGTCCGCACGGGTGACAGGCTCGCTGGAGGGATGCGGGTTTATTTCCCTCCCCACCAGCCGGCGCACGCGGACCCCGCGCTCTGGGGCTGCCGGGGAGACGCACGTGCCATCGCGTCCCTCAGTGTCGCTCAGGGAAATGGTTTTGGCAACTCCGGAGGCAGCCGGGGGGACCCTCAGCGTCTGTGGTGTTTCCTGCCAGCCCGGCGCCCCCTGTTCACAAAGCGGCTGCTTCCCAGCTGCCCTTCTGCCCCATCTCCTCCTGGGTTAATGTCGTCCCTGGTCCGCGGGGGCAGGAATGGGACCCGTGAGCCGCTGGCTCTTCTCAGGTCAAAGGTAAAGGGTCCACGCGCCGACCCGCCCACCCAGCGGGTGGCCTTTGTCTGTGATGGTCCCTGGAGCTCGTGGAACATTCATGCCTGGGCCCCTGGACAGGGAGGAGGGGGAACGTGGGACACCTGTGCAGGCGTGTCCGTGTGTGTCCGTGCATCTGCGTGCAGGTGGGTGGGTGTGCGCCCACTCGCACGCGTGTGAGGAGAAACTGTCAAAGCAGAGAAGATGCTCTGTGGGCCAAGCTCAACTTTTCCTGCAACCTGAACAAGCTCCCGGGTCCCGTGATGTGCTTATACATATTCAAGTATTTGTATCACTTCCTAAAAGCTCTGAGACGTGGTTAGACCGAGTTATCTTACTACCAGGTTCTGAGATGCCTTGAAAACAATCCCAGTTGATCGCAGCGCACAGAGAAACGTGAGGCTTCAGAGCAAAAGATCAAACGCGGGCGGAAACGCCGACAGGAAGCCTTCAAGAGAACCAGCCGCCAACGTGTGTCAACACGCGCACCGAGCAGCATCGCGTCAGCCTGGTTCCGCCTTATTGTTCCACCCTTTTCTTCATGTGCACAGGCCCCTTTCCTCGGTCTTCTTTTCCCCCAGAATCGGTGTTTAGCCTAATTTCCTGAGCTGCAATTCACCTGTAATGAAACACATTTTAAGTGCCATGAGTTTGAAAAATGCACACGTCCATGTAACGACCTACGGCCATCCGAATAGGGACTATTTCCTCCCTCACCTACAAAGGGAATTTCATGCCTTTCTGGAATTAATTCCACTGCTTCTCCTACCCCCACAGCCTCTGGTCTGACTTTGATTCCTGCAGATTTTCTTTTCTGATTCCAGGGCTTTGTATCCATGGACCGCATGGCACTTTTATTCCTGACGTTTAGCTCAGCCCAACGTTTTTGAGATTCATTCTTCACTTACATGTACCGCTAGTTTGTTCTTCTTGTTGGTGCCTGGGCGTCCATTAAAGGGGTAAACTGTAATTTGCTTACCCACTCACCTGCTGATAACCATTCGGGCGGCTTCCAGTTTGGCACCATTATGAAAATAAAATTGCTGTCAACAATGGTCAGCAATGATTTGGGGAGATTCATGTTTTCATGTGCCTTCAGGAACACCTAAGGGAGGAGCTGGGGAGCCGTAACTTAGATTTACTTTAATGAACTTTCCCAACTATTTCTCCACGTAGTTAGGCCATTTTGTGTTTCTGCCGGCGGGAAACAAACAAACAAACAAAAGCAAAGGCTTAGAACTTTGATGGCGGTCGTTTTGAATCTGATCGCCTTGTGCAGCTGACATTGCTGCGTCATAAACACCAAGGCTCCCAGGCCATCAGCAGGGGGTGTTTTTCATTTCTTAGGTCTTTGTCGGTTTCTTTCAGCCACAGTTAGTAGTTCTCCGCGCAGACAACTGTCACCGCTCCAGTGGATTTATCGTAGCCAGTTTCCTCCCTAAACACTGTGTTACATGGAACCGTTTTCTCACCTGGCTCTCAGATCATTTATCGCTGGCGTATGGAGATACACCTGCGTTTTGTGCGTTGATCCGGGACCTGGCAACTTGGCTGAATTCCTTTATGAGCCCTAACAGCTTAGGGTTGCAGGTGATGCTTTGGGATTTTCTATCCACAGAGCCGAACATGCCATCGGCAAACAGAGGGTCCCCTTCTCGGCTCTGATTCATTTTGTTATTTTGTCTTATTTGGCCCGAGTGCGCCGGTGAGGCCGTCCAGTACAGTGGTGAACGGCGATGGTGCAGATGTCACATTTGTGACCGGAGGGTGGGAGATGCCAGCCTTTCACTCTTGTGTGTGGTGTCCGCGGCGGGTTTCCCTTGGAAGCATTGCTGGCTGATCCCACCATGGCCATGGCACTGCCGCACCACAGCCTGTGTCCCGGCTCTGCCCCTCCTGCCTGTCTGGGGAGTTTTCTTCTCTATTTCCTTGCTTGCTGGGGCACGGGTGCTCTCACGTGAATGCCACGGGTCCAGAAATGGGTATAGGTACGAGGTTCTATGTATTTAGCCATAATCATTGATTTTTTTAAAAATTTTTTTTAAAAAGATTTTATTTCATTATTTTTAGAGAGAGGGGAAGGGAGAGAGGCAGAGAGGGAGAGAGACATCCATGTATGGTTGCTTTTCACCTGCCTCCAGCTACGGACCTGACTGGAGACCTGGTTTGCAACCTGGTTATGTGCCCTGGCTGGGGAATCGAACCTGCGACTTTTGGGTTCGCAGGCCAGCGCCTTAACCACTGTGCTACCAGCCAGGGCCCATAATCATTGATTTTTAAGTGCCAGGCCAGGCTTCTGAAAATGCGTGACATCAGCAATGCTCACGGGTATACAAACCACGTTGATTTAGCTTTACCTTTTCGTGATTTCGGGTGTTCGATGATGAGTCCCTTGACCTGGGCTGCTGGGCACGTAGGTACATGCACAGGTAGCGCCACGGGTCCTGAGTGCGGAATCCGCCAGCGAGCTTGAAGGGCCAACCTCGACTTGTAGCGCGACCTCCCCAGAGAAAAAATAATAAGTCCGGTGTCGTCTGTCGCCCCTTTACTTAATGAAAAAGCCAATTGCAAAATAAGGAGACGGATGGGTAGCAATAACCTGGACGTTCTAGTAATAAAAGCCTTTGCAGGAGCCCAGCCTTTAGGAAGGTGCTGGCGGCATTTCACAGCCGACACGGGGCTGTGGGTCTCAGGGGCGGTGGAGGTGGCCGGCGGCTGCAGAAGCTGTCCCCACCCTCGGCCGGTCACCCCCGGACCCGCCCGGGCTTCACCGCGCGGGGCTGACACTGCTGCGGTGAGGCGCCAGTGACCTCTGAGTGCTTCCTGGTGGAGGACGCGGGCCCTGCTCCCCGGGGACCCCCTGAACTGCCCCCAGAAGCAGCCTGCACTCAGCGGGGAAAACTGTCGTTTGGTGCCCAGAGGAACGGGGTCCCTGCGACCCCCTGCTCACTGGCCTTTGTCTGAGCTCCTCCTTCCTGCCCAGTGTGTTTTGGAATCACCTCCCGGTGCTCAGCCCCCAACTGACAAGGAGAGACTAAGGTTTGATCAACGAGTTGGTCCGTCTGTACGAAAAGACGGAGGCCGGCGCCTCTGTACTGGCCACACCCTCCTGTCTTCCTCCACGTGGGTCGGAGCCGCTGCAAAGGGAGCTCAGCCCCGTGTTGGGGGCGCGTCCTGTCTCTGTTTGGATGGGACGCGCCCCCAAACTAAACCTGATTTCTGCTCAGCCCGGGCTCCCGACCCGGCGTCCTACCTGCCAAGAGCAGGTCCCCGGGGAGATGGGACCCTCCGGACTGTGTCCTAGAAAGTCAGCATCCGAGCTCAGAAGTGAGCTTCCGGTCACCGGGCCCCTGGGGTCGGAGGGCCAGCGCCCCGGCGCACTTCTGCTCTGCACGCCGGCAGAGGCGGTGGGCACGCCTCTGAGGGGCCCCCGGTGCGCGCACAGTAACAAGGGGCCCGGGGCCTGATCTCCCCGAGTCAAAGGGCGTGGGGAGCGCCCAGGGGAGGCAGCTTAGCCCCAGAGACAGGGAAGCGAATGCAGCCCCTGTTCTGACTTGGACCAGGAGTGGACAGAGTTCTCTGCTCACTGGACTCCAGTGACGTTAACAGCTGAGAATTCATGGAGAATTAATGGGGTGAGCAAGACCTCGGGGCCCACGGAGCCCGGACCCTCCGGGGACAGGGCCCTCCGCGGCGGCCATTCATCTCCCCGGGGGTGACGGGAGCTTCGGTAATTGCTGTGTCAACGCAGTTAGATCTTCCCAGAGCCGGTGACAGTGCCCTCTGCCCTCCTGTCCTCCGTGACCAGGGCTGGCGACTCGGGTCGGGATGGAGATCGGGGAGGCCAGCACGGAGGGGGCGGTGCGCCCGGGCTCGCGGGGAAGGTACCGCCACAGATCACTGGCATCCGTGTGAGCAAACGCACGTCATGTTTGAACAGCCGCCTGGGAGGCGACCGAGAAATCGGGACGATCTTGTGCCAAAAATAGGGGTCTGGCCGGGACGCCGGGGGCGGGTGCCAGCCGGCGGGAAGGGAAGTTGGGGAAGCTGGTGTGTTTGCTTGGCTCTTCGCATGTAGCATGTTAACCTGTGAACGTGCCCGTGAAGCGAGTGCCGTCCGAGACCCGGGCCTGAGCCCAAACCCGCGGCCCTTCCCGGGGCCGCTTCTGGGGCGTAAAGATCAGCCGTCCCGGGGCTGCCGCTTGGGCCTGGGGGCCGGAGGGGCAGGTGCGGCACAGACGGCCCTGGGCTCACGGTGTCCTCGCTGCAGGAAGTCTGGGCCGGAGCCTCCTGGGGGCAGTTCCTCCAGCCTCAGCCTCCTCACGGTCTCCGCTCCGGCCGAGGAGAGGGTGCTGCGTCCCGCCAGGGCGGACAGACGGTAACTGACTGCTCACCTTGTTCTTGTCCCTGGACGGCCTTGCTCCTAACGCCCCCAAATGCCTTCCAGCCACTCGTGGGAGCAGCCCAACACCCATCCACCCGGTGAATTCATGCAACTCCACACACACACACACACACACGCCTGAAACACAGGCCGGGCACCTCACGCGGTAACAATGCCCCAGGACCCTGAGCCTTCGCCCTCCCCCCTCCACCTGGACCCTGAGGCCAGAAACACTGTTGGCCATGCGAACCGTCACTGAGCCCTGTGTCCTGTCTGCCCTGGGGCCACTCTGCAGAAGGAACTGCCCCTGTGGCCTTTCACTCCCTGGCGCAGCCCCCCCCCCCCACCGGCCGACAGCTCAGGATACTCACAACCTTTGCGCCCGAAGGCAGAGACAGAGTGTCCGGTTCTGTTCCGAGTCACCCACGTCCAAAGGCGCGAAACAGCAACCAACTCTGAAGCCAGTTCAGCGCCTGCCCCTGCGCAGCCCTGGGGCCGGGAGCTCCTCCGCGAGCCTCTTTCTTTCTTGGGGATTTGAAACCCCAAAATGAGGCGTGTTATTTGAGGAAGCAGCTTCCCCACCGGAGGCCAGCGCATAAGGTGGGGACGGAGGCCCCCAGGCCCAGCTCCGGGCAAAGCTGGGAACCTGGGAGACAGGCCATGGACCCCGGCGCGTAGAGCAACCGCCGAAGCCGTTTTGCAGCAGTTTCTTCTTCCCACACCCGCCGAGAGAGAACCACCCCAGACAGCAAAGGCGGAGCGCGTGGCGTGGGCCGTGGGTCACGCAGACCCCCTGCGGGGCTGCAGAGCCTCAGGCCAAGGGACCTGGACAGGAAGAGCTCCCCACGCTCCTGGCTACCCCGTGGACGTGCCCGGGGGCCCTGCGTTCTCTGGGGCGTGTGGCTGGGGAGGGCCACCTGCTGGGGTCTGTGTGTCCAAGCCGCCCACCCTGCCTTTCCAGTCAAGCACACGTGTTCCTGGGACCGGGAGACACGGAAAGCTTTTTAGGAAGGAAAATGAGCAGAGGGGTCCTCTGTCCCCTGGTCGCTCCGGTTGGGGGGGGTGTCTGCCGGGTACTCCACAAGCAGGGGACAGCCCCTCCCACGTGCCAGCCTAACCGGGCCCCTGGCCGCCCCTGGCTTCCTGACCGCCAGGTGGTCTTCCGGGCAGGACACAGATGGAGTCACGGCTTCCTGTTGCTAAGAGTGTGATTGTTCCAACCCAAAGGGCCTGTCGGTGTTGTCGGGTTGAACAGCTAGTGTGGGGTGGCCTCCTAGTCCCAGGAATCGATTCTGAATTTTCTCGCCGGCCTCCTGGGGTCGGATGCTCACCCAGGACACCAAGGACGATGAGGACACGTTAAGGCAGGACGCTCACGGGCCGGAGGGGCGTCAGCACCCACGCTCTCCGCTGAACTCGTGGTGTTTTCACTGAGGCTGCACGCATGGGTGAGGGTGGCCCGGCCCCCCATCCGCCCCCTGAGCTCTTCCCCGCCAAGTGCATGGTCAGCGTTGGGGTGTATGGGACCCCGGGGATCAGCGAAACACCCTCCAAGAGCTCTGAGCCTGGACCAGCTGGGTGGTAGATGCGTTCGGTTCGCCAGCCGCACTGTCGCTGTCGCATCCGTTCACCTCGGCCCATGGCGGCCGCTGGCGGTTCGCACACGGGGAGCCGGTCAGAGTCCGTGATGCTCTATTTACGGAACAGGCAGGGAAGTGGAGCCCTCGGCGCCCGGGGGGGCCCCACCTTGGTCTTCCAAAGGCAACGTGGCGCAAACTGCTATGAATTTAGACAACATCTTCAGCGGCTGACAGCTCCGTCACGAGCCAACGTTTTCGGTGCAGCAGAAAACCATAAATATTCCCACTAAGCCGCAGAAAACGGACGAAAGAACATCGTCTTCATGCCGGGTGCGTCTCACGGCTCCGTGCCTTTTGCCACCCAACTTTTGAAGCGAATTCAAGTTTCGGGGGCCTGAAAAAGATCACTGTGGCACCGCGGGAAAGAGACTTGAGCCACCCGCATCCTGGTGTTGCAAGTGGTTCCTTCTGCATTAAGAGATTCCACGGGAGAGAAAGGAAACACAGCTGGCCTAGCGGGGGCAACGTTTGTCCAGTAATCATGGAAAAATGCACTTAGCCGTTGAACTGGGCAACCAAGATGGCAACCAAGATGGTACCCAAGATGGTAACCAAGATGGTACCCAAGATGGTACCCAAGATGGTAACCAAGATGGTAACCAAGATGGTAACCAAGATGGTACCCAAGATGGTAACCAAGATGGTAACCAAGATGGTACCCAAGACACCACAGCGGTCCGTCAACTTCAACTAACACCGGCTGCTGGAGATGCCCCGCGGGAGCTTCCGGAAGGTCTGTCAAGTCCAGTTTACACACCGGCCTCCTTCCTCTGGCCCTGAGCCACCTTTAAGGCCGAGGGACCTGGAATAATCTCTCTGGTTGTGTGTGGCGGCGACCAGCGAGGGACCTGGAATAATCTCTCTGGTTGTGTGTGGCGGTGACCAGCGAGGGACCTGGAATAATCTCTCTGGTTGTGTGTGGCAGCGACCAGCTCAGAGCGCTGCACCGACTGAATAACACGACCCCATTTGCTACGCGTGGGAGACCAGACGCTTCTCCCCTGGACTGTCCTCGTGTGTCAGAGTTTCCCGCTTCCCTGGCCAACGTCAGCATCTAGAAAATGGCTCGTTTGCCAATGGCAGCTGTGCGTGAACAGACGCATTTGGGGTTTCCCTGCCCCACGAGGTGCCCCCGGGCTTTGCCCTCCTACGGGACGTTGATAAGCCATCAGGTGGGAAAGAGTGATGTTTGCTAGGAAATTATACACCGACTGGAATCAAACCATGTTAGAACGTTGGAGCTGGGAGGGTCGCCTCTAGGTCGAACCCCCCGTTCTCCCCGGGAAAACTGTCCATCGGTGTAACTAAGTGACCCGCCGGGGGTTATGCGGGTGGTGAAGAGAAGGAGACAGTTGAAGCCGGGTCTCCGGGTTCCTGAACTTCCTTTCCTCTGGAGGCCGGATGGTGTGGCTGTGAGCAACCCCACTGCTGTGAGCGAGTTGTCACCCCCAGACGCAGGTGACAACTCGGGCAGTAGACGGGGACCTTCGGAAAGTACAGAGCGCAAGTGTCACATCCGCTTGTCCGGCGTCTGTAAGGGAAACATAGACATTCAGAAGGAAGACGAAGGGTGGAGGCATGGCTTCCGGCTGTGAGGGACCAAAAGGCGACACCGAGGGTGGAGGAGGCGGGCGCCGTGCCGGTGGCTCGCGTGGGGCGGCTCCAGGGGCGGGAGCGTGGCCGTGCAACTCCAGGTGCTCAGATGTTGACGCGGCTCCTTAGCCGCCCGGAACCCAGGAAGGGAAGGGCCGTGACTGCCTTCCTGCTGCAGCTTGTCCACGGCAGTTGGATCGGGGTAGCCGGGCTCTGCGGGCCCCCAGGAACTTGGAGCATTTGAATATTCCACCACCAGGGGGAAAGAGGCCATACCCGGAGGCCCCCAGAAACTGAGTATTTGTGGATTATAACCCCGGAGAGCTGGAGCCCCTGGGGAAGGTGCCTGGAGAATCAGCCGTTTTTAGCTGTGTCTCCAAAACTGGGTCAGGACGGCACTGGTGAAATAATGAGCATCCGTCAGAGGCGTCCACCATTCCTATCATTTACCTGTCCAACCAGGACTTCGTGGGGGGGCGAGGGGTACCGTGACCCCCTCATTGTGCCATGACAGTTGGGTCAGTGGAATCTGCCCAGGGAAATCAGGTGCCTGGGCGGCTGCCAGGGTGGGGTCTCTTGGCGTGAAGCAGGTTCTGTGCCCGCCTAAGCGTCCCTGCGGAGATCCTGGGTGATTATGTGTGCAGATCCGTGGGGCTACACCCAGGTATCTACTGAGCCATCAGGTGGGAAAGCACAGCGAGAAATTCATTATTTATGACCTTGAATACCAATCCAAAGACTTTAAAGGCTTTTGCAATGGAGAAGGTTTTTGAATTCAGGCAAAATCTTTGTTTCCTGCGTGTAACTATTTACTAGTGCGTGTGTGTGTGTG
Source organism: Noctilio leporinus (assembly GCA_004026585.1). Lineage (NCBI taxonomy): Eukaryota > Metazoa > Chordata > Mammalia > Chiroptera > Noctilionidae > Noctilio > Noctilio leporinus. The sequence continues at coordinate 343,491 of PVIW01000610.1, forward strand.
TGTAAATGTCTGCATCTCTCAAAAGAGCAAGACCACAAAGGAGGGAATGAATGATTTTAGGTTCACCTCTCCCACCTATGGCCCTCATGTCTTGCAGAGAATGGGTGTAAATACATGCATGTACATCATACGTGTTGAAAAAAAAAGAGAAGTGCATGACTGTGTATAGAATGTGATTCCATTTAAATGTGAAGACTTAAACTCTTTGGTGTCAAATGAAACGGAAAAGTGATGTAAGACATGAGGGAATTTGTGAAAGGATCCTATCGACTCAATATAAGAAACTGTCTGAAATGTTGTTTCTTTTACCTTTGATTTTTTGTTCCTTGTTTAAATCTGAAAGCAGTAAACTTAAACATCCTAAAAATTTAAGTTTGTAGGATGATGGCTTTGAGTTTAAGTTGAAGTAACTAGTACCAGAAAAATCAGAAAGGTTTTTGAATTTTAAAAATACCGTAGATCAGGGAATGATTACAATGTCAATACTTACCAGGTTTCCAGTTAAAAGCTGCACACTTCCCAAAAGCATTTGAAGTTGCAAGAAAATATTTCCACTAAATAAAAAGTTCACAAAAGGTTCTATCATTTGAAATATATTAACTTTATTAAATGTGACCTAGGTGACTTTGATTTTGATTTTATTCTATTCTTTTTTGAGGTTATGAGCCGCTTACTAGATTTCTTTTGGGGACTAAAGGTCAAACAAACACTTGATCTGATATTCATTCATCACTGGAAAGTATAAATGTCAAAATAAATTAGAGAAAACTATGATGTAATCCCATAAGAAAGGTATGCCCATACTTGAAAGATAACAGTTCTAGAAATTGATTCTTTGCAGAAATTTTGTAGCCCTGCCTTAACTTTACCTCTAGTAAAATTAGGAAAAATAATGGTTCCTAATGAGTATATTATAGGCCTATAACACATTATTACATAATGTAATATAACAAAGTATATAATACATTAGGAAAAGTAATGTTTCCTGATGAACATATTCTCAAAAATAATGCTAAAAACACGGTTGATATTATTGTCATTGACATTGATAAATATATTGAAAAATCCATGAAATGTACAAGATCACTGTTAACATAAGAAAACAATATTTTATTTCACGCTTAATACTGCAAAAGCAAAAATAGAAGTCAACAACAGAATCATATAAGTTGGTTTTTGATTTTCTTGAGCCTTTGTACAACAACTGGACTTCAGATTATACGAATGAAAATGTTAATCCACATGAAATACATTCAATATAATTTCATTCCAATCCGTTAACTGCTGCCAGAAATGTGATGACAAATGACACAGATACCTAAGGTGTGAACTGAAATGATGAACCTTTGCAAAATATGCATATGTGTAGGATGTAGTACGTTAGTTGCTGTATGTTGGATAATTATATGTTAATAGTTAATTAAACTGTAACAATTCATATACATTTTAATCTACATATGCAGTTATGTGTGTGATTTCATGACAAGTTTGTTTCTTTCAGACTCGGGAGATGCTGACTGGAATATAGACTCCTTTTTCCTGCTTATTACATGGGAGAGACTTTGATGATAGCAAGTGAAAATGAAGTTGCTATGGAAACTGATAATGCTGCTGCCGCTCATCCGTGCTTGTGCAGGTAACATGTTCTGTTATTATAACTTTTGATTGATAATCTATTGGTGATTTAATTTTTTCTGGGGGGGGGGTGATGCCATTTTCAGATACATAATACTCGTATTATTGGAATGATTAATAAAATGATGGCTCATATGGGAGTTTAACCTTTAATCTTGAGTTTAAAAGGTATCAAGTGCTATTTTTAAACGGAACCAAGATTATTTTCATTATAAATGGTCAAATAGGAAATTTTTATAGAAAAGAAGATGATCAAATGAGTGTCGTTCATAAACGTTGGAGAATCATTCCTTTTCATTTCCTTTATAATAACTTCTTTAAAAATTACAGTTAAAATGTATTTTTACTCAAATTTAGAAGTTGTTGCGGTAAGACAAGTTCTACTGATAGAGGAGAAACAGTGACATGGGATGTTAGATCAGAACTAGATTGACGTTTGCATTTTTGCTTTCCCTTTTAGTGATACATTGTTTCATTCGTGCTAAATATGTGTCTATGTATCGATTGGCCTTTGATTTGTAACAAACCACCCAGTCAGCAGGGATGGACATAGCAAATAACCACTGGTCTAGCTGACAAGTCTGTAAATTGGCAGTTGAGAATGGCTTCCACAGGGCTCTTCTTTGGTTCCTCTTGGGTGCGTGACAGCCACGGTCAGTCCTGGGTCCCCTGGGGCCTGGCTGGTCTAGGACATTCTCAGCGGAGACCACGGGCTGCCACCGCCCGGGCCTGGTGCCTCTTATTCTCTGGGAGTCTGACTCTCCCGCGCAGTGTCTGGGCAGGGCTTCGACAGAAATCAGACGCGTGCCCAGGTTCTTGACGTCAAGAAACTTACCGTGGACATCGTGTTGCTGCTAGTGCATTCTCCTCACCCGTGCAGGTCACGCAGCCCGTCCACATGCAAGGGAACAGACATTTGTCCCATCTCTTGACAGAAGCTGCAAGGTGACAGAATGAAACAGCCTGGGAGGGGTAACGGGGTAACAGCGCTCTCTTGGTAAAGCGCCATCCACATCTGTGAGGAACACAGCATTCTAGTCCCTGGCCAGGCTCACCGATGGGTGAGTTGTCACAGAGCGCGGACATCAGCTAGGTCACCTGCATGTCAGGGCCACCCTGGCCCATCACACCGCAGGCTTCCCGCCAGAGGCACCCTGGGTGCTGTCGAAGTGCCCTGTGTTCATAACAGAGCAACGACACGTTGGGAGAAACACCGGACCCAACAGTAACTCACCAGCCGGAAACAGTCATTGCAAGCGCTGTGCATTTCACGGCAATTCCAAGAAATGGAAAGATACACACAAAAACCAACCATTAGAATCAGAAACCCTTATACACAAAAGTATTTTTACCCTTGAGGATCCAGGGGCTAGAAATGCTCCAGTCCTGTTTATTCAAAGTTATAGCATCATTTCCAACCCTGTAACAAAGATTCCAGGTGAAATAACCATGGCCTTTTAAAACATTCTTTTGGTAATGGATTTAAAAAGACAGAATCATCAAGGTGCCCCAAATTATACATGAGTGAATAAGATTTCCATTTCTACGCCCTGGTTTCTGTGCCCTGTAACATTTTAACATGAACATTTAGCTCTTTAAGCATGTATATTGATTCAGCATAATACCTTTAAAAAGACCTTTTGTGTTAAATTGAAATAAATTATTGTTCTCAGAATACATATTGGATCTGAGAAATTCTCCGGTTCTTCTGTTAATTTTTATTTATTCAAATTGGATGTGATTCAACATGTCCTTTTGGTTGATTCTAAAGGGAAAAATAATTGTATACCCTTGGTGTACAATTTCCTTGCGAAAGAACAGATTGGATTCTTTTTGGAAAAGCCATAACTATTTAAATAAAATCATCTTAGTTCCAGGTTGCCCCAGAGGGGAGATTCTGAGAGACGCAAGAGAGCGTGACTTGAAACCCATCTGTGGCTTTAGAGATGTGGGGGCTGTCTCCCTACTTGCAGATCCTACGTCAGTTTATAAAGTGATATTAACGATCTTGTCTAATGATCAAGTGTTATTTCTATGCCGACGTATCTCTTCGATTCCCGTATCTTTTCCTCATTCTGGAAGGCTAAGTCTTTAACTTTTTGCGTGTTTGTGGAGCATTTGAGAAAATAGAGGCAGATTTCAAAATTCAAGTTCAGATCTTTGGATGTGAGTCTTTCAAGATGTTGACTAGCACCCGGTGAATGACGTCAAGGGGGTGCTCAGCTAACTCTCTTGGATCCCGGCCCGGGAGGTGACCGGCGTGAGGACCCCCGGCCAGGGTCACAGACTCAGACCTTCTGAGGGAGCGAACCTCACTAGCGATAGGAAGTTTGTTTCCGTGGCCTCGTGTTCCCATCATGAGAATTCCTGCCTCGTGGATTCTTTCCCTCCGTTGTTTTCACAAAATCGTGTTGTTTCAATGGTGGGGTTTTTAAACGACCCTTTGGTCTGTTAATGTACGTGGATGACGCGTGAGTTTGCTGGCAGTGGGTCGAGCATTTAGGTCAGGATCCTGCAAAACTACGTTCTGACCACGCGGTCGGTCCTGAGACGGCACCAGTCCAGCATGAGGTGGGGCTTTGACGGCTGTTTGTGTGGAAGGTGCACTAAGCGGTGATTCGGTACACTGATGGGTCATGGAACGGGTCCCCCACCCAGTGAGGGTGCCGCCTCGGTGCCTGGTCACCCAGGGCCACCTGCCAGCAGGTGGGTGCGTCCCACAGAGCCCTGCAGTCCTGCGACCTGCCGAGAGATTATACTCTGAGGAGTCTCGCCACGTGTACACATGCAGATACATACACACGCATGCTCGCCCGTTCTCACATGTTCACACACACGCTCACACAGTCACACACACGTGTACACACTCATATGGACACATACTCACATACACACACACACACAGAGGGTCTGTGACAGACCCCAGGGGGCTTTGGGGGACAAGGAACACGGAAACGCCACTGATCCGTCCACAGGCCTGGGCTCTGTCAGGCCACGTGGAACCACCGTACTGTCCCAAAACCTCCACACCTCCCTCGCGACCCTCCTGCTTTTGGAAATCCCTGGACTGTTCCGGCAAAGCCCCCACCTGCAGCCACTCCGGGCAGCTCGGTGCTCACGTCCAGGATTTTGTAAGCAGGCGGTTAAACACGGCCACTCTTCAAATTAAATTATGCAACTTAAAATGGTTCTACTTAAAAGGCAATACATATTCCAAACTCATTACTTCCTAACAATTTTAGTGCCTTTTTACTATTATTTAGGGTCCCGTGGCCGTTTATTTTAATGTACCTGCGTGGTGGAAATGCTGGGTCACGGAGAACTTCTGCTCTGTCCCCAGTTCCTCCTTCAGGGGTGTCCTGTCATCAGCCGGACCCCAGACAGGGAGGGTTCTTGCCCCAGAAGCTGGGATATGTGGCCGATCAGGGCTTTGATTTCATTCTGAGCCCGAGATTTCAGCAATTAAATAATTCGTTTGTGGATGAGAAATCATTTAATGTGATCTCTCGTATCGGCAGTGATGTCGGTGTTTCCCGGAACATAGTCAGTGGCTTGGTCACCACCCCAGCCGGCCCGTCACCAGGGGTCACAGCCTGAGCATCCGCAGAACTTAACCAACACTGTCCAAGTTGCTGGAGTTTATAATGGGGGGTGTCGTGCCTTTTTTTTTTTTTTTTTTAAGATTTCACTCATTATTTTCAGAGAGAGGTGAAGGGAGAGAGACATCCATGTGTGGTTCCCTTTCACCTGCCTCCAGCTATGGACCTGACTGGAGACCCGGCTTGCAACCTGGTGATGTGCCCTGGCTGGGAATCGAACCAGCGACCGTCGGGTTCGCAGGCTGGTGCCTTATCCACCGAGCCACCAGCCAGGGTGGGTGTCATATATTAGATTCTTGCTTTTAAGTGGCCTGCTGCAAATCCATTGCATAGTAGAACTGACACTAACAAATGTACGGATCTGTCCACACACACACAGAGAGAAACCTGAAACCCTGCTTCAGAGAAGCAGGCGGCTCTTTCAGACTTTTTAAACATTGTTTTACTATTTCACTTTTTCTGGATAGAAGTGTGCCACATTTACAGATTCCTTAGCAACGCCTGCCCATCACCCACCTTGTCACATTGTTCCCACGGGTCCAGAGAAAGGGCTGCTGGGGGCTCATTCCTGCCAGTGGCCGTGCCCAGGAGAGGACCGCGCCCTCCCCCGCCCGGGAGACCCCACAATCTTGCCACCTCTAACCAGTGCCGATGAAGGGACACGAGGGGGCTCGTCTGTTGACATAAAGCGCTCTGGGACGGGCCTGTGCATTTATTCACCCATCTTGTGCTACTTCCTGGGGGTCGTTGTGAGTGGGTTGCTCTGCGCTGTTTCTCATCATTTTCCGATGGTGATTCTGAGGTTCTTTTCGGTGCATCCCCGACGGAGCGCCCTTGTGCAAATCCTCACGGACGCCCCACCGCCCCTGCCCGTGGGTAGAGGCTTGGGGACCACGGGTGGCCCAGCTGCCGCTCGGTCACGGACCTCGCCGCGCAGTCCCCATCGCTGCAGGACGCGCAGCAACGCCTCCCTGGCGGGTCACGCGGGTTCGGTCCCCTGCTTCGCGCTGAGCACTTTGTGGGTCGGAAACTGTCCCCAAGGCTGGTACACCCGGGGCCACCGCAGCGCGTGGTCGGGCCTGTTCCTTATACATTGGATCTTCCTCTGCTCACTTCTCGAGTGATGTCACGTCCACCTCGCTGGGGACACACCACTGTCACCCGCAACCCACCAGCCATTTCCTTGGTGGGTGGGAACTCCCGTGGGGGCAGCCAGTCCCTTCGTTCCAGCCAGAAACGCGCTGTGATGCCACGTTTCTTCTCGTCGGGTGCGGGAGCAGGAGGCTCTGTCTTGTGTCCCACTCTGCGCCGGGCCTGTCCAAGGAGCACTGGGTGCCCGTGGCTGCGGGAGGCAAGGGCGGGAGCGGAGGATGCGAGGGGTTGACCCACACGCCCCCGCGAAGCCCCGAGACCCGGGGACAGTTGTGGCTCCGCAAACCGTCATTTCAAAACCCAACAGTTACAAAAACAGATGAAACCCTCACTGTTCAGTGGCGCTGGGTGATGGGTTGCACGGGAAATTCGTCAAGGGTCGTGTCAGAACCCAGTCACACTCCCCATCATCTGGTCGTTCCTGTGCACCAGGGGGCTCTGGCATCCCTGCTGCAGGTCCTGCGTTCAAGCCCATGCTCGCACATGCGTGTGCACACAGACTCGCCCGTGAACATGCGAGTACGCCGGTACACACACGTGCACAGAGTAGACAAGAGAGAGGCAGACTCACAGACCCACACGGCCGGCTGGCACTGTCAGATGAGGCGTCTGCGGGCTGGGGAACCGTGACGGGATGAAGCAAAGAAGAAAAGAAAGACGCACAGCCCCAGTCAGGCGGCCCCGCCAGAGGGAAGCTCCTTGCTCTCTCCTGGTTTGTCCAATTCCTGGTCCCCGTTCTGCTCTGGGCGACTCCTTCCTCCGTCCCTCTGCTCCAGACGGTGGGTTGGCCCTCCGGTTCCCTCCGCAGTTGGTTCCCTACGGAGTTTTCTTCGTGTTACTCAGGGGGGCCTTCACATCGCACCTTCTGCCATCGGTGTTCTCCCGGCGACCTTGTCACCAGGACTTTGAATTCTGCATGGGATGGGTTGGCTGTTTTCATTTGCGTTGTTCTTTTTCTGGGGTTTGGATCTGCCCTTTCGTTTGAACTATATTTCTTCTCCCCAGTTGGGCAGCCTCCGTGTGTTTGTTCCCGGGCGTTCGGTAGGCCTGCTTTGACTCCCTCTCTGGGGTTGCTGGAGGAGCAGAGCGGAGGGAAAGGTGTTGGGACAACTGTAACAGCATGATCCGTAAACTATACTTTAAAATAATAAGAAATAAAGGTGGACGTCTCTTGCCCCACCTTTAGGGAAAACAAATGGAATATTATAAAAGGAGGCGTAGCCAACCTACTGCAGAACATGTGCCATACGTAAGTAGGTCTCCGTGCATAGCTTTCGGATCAGCGCAGAAAATGAGGACAAATGTCTACATTTGTGCAGATCAAAATCTAAACCAAGTTTTGGCTTCATTTCTTGGTTTTTTTTAAAAAGCAGCAGGGACTTTAAATTGGCTCCTCTGAGGGTCTACACCCCATTGGCGGTGTGTGACGCAGCCGCAGAGCGTGTGTGACACTGAGTGGGGGACCCTGTGACACCTGTCGTGGTAGCAGTGGCCTCCTGTCCCTGCACCCTGCCCCTCACACCTGCTCCCTGGGGCCGCTGGGGCCCCGCCTTCTGCAGGCAGACGACCTGGTTTCACACTCTACCCGGTGCAAACACAGCAGCATCTGTGTCATTCTTGTAGACTTGAGTCATGAGTCAAGTAAGGTCATGAAGGTCATTGACAGGGGACACCTGGCCCCTGTCAGAAATGGCATCCTTACCCTCACCTCTCAACTCCCAGCTGGGGTAAGATTTGCTCTGAAAAGCATCCTCGGACTTCACGAGACCCGATCAGACCAAAATGTACAATAAGGATCAGACAACCCCCAATACGATCCATTCATTCTATTTCTAGAAAACCGTGCTAAGGACATGATAATAAACATAGGAAAGCCATTAGCATTGCATTATTTATCACAGGAAACTTACATATGAAGCAACAAAAACATTTCCACTTAGATAGATGACTCACGTGATGGATTAGGAAATCTTCCAAATGTATAGTTCCATTAAGAAAAAACTCTCACAAGTGCCCGTTCCGAGGAGGGGAAGGTTTGCAATATCTGCGCCGGAACAAGAGCGGAAATTAAAAATTAAAAAATAGATAAAATGTTGGCATTACAGCCACCAATATCCGAAAATAGTAGTTATTTTGCAGTGGTGGAATTGGGTACTTTTTCCTCTTTATATTTCTGGGCCTTGCAAATACTCCATAATGAGTATGTATTATTTTTATGATGGTATAAAATAATAATGTTTTTTTTTAAAGATTTTATTCATTATTTCTAGAGAGAGGGGCAGGGAGGGAGGCAGAGAGGGAGAGAAGCATCCATGTCTGGTTGCCTTTCACCTGCCTCCAGCTGGGGACCTGGCTTGCAGCCTGGCTATGTGCCCCGGCTGGGAATCGAACCAGCGACCTTTGGGTTCGCAGGCCGGCACCTGACCCACTGAGCCACCCGCCAGGGCTAATAATAACCTTAAACTAATGAAATGCTGGGTGAGTGCAGGAAGCTCCTTCCTGCCCATCCACACCAGCGGGACGAGCCTCAGGTCTTAGGTGGCGGCTTGAGGTCCCAGCGGGTTTGAAGCTGCGGTTTTCCCAGCCTTGTTGATGCGTGACCAACACGTCATGGTGCGTAGGTTTAAGGTGAACAAGGAATTGGTGCGACGCCGTGTGTGTTCCGTGTCACCACATCACGTTACTTCACACTTGCCTCACTCGGCCTGGCTACAGCTTGTAGGAGGGGAGCTTGCACTGTCTTAGCCACTTCCAGACAATACCCAGCAGAGCGGCGTCAACATAGAAACCAGGCGGTTCCTTCGTTATGACCTGGGTGACCAACGAAAGCTGAGAACAGCGGCATTTAACCCACTTCACGCCTCTCCCTTCCCCACCCTCCCCCCTGGCGACCACGGGCAATCCGTTTCTGTGAGAGTGTTTAGTTCTTTGTTTTAGACTCATCTATAAATACTGTGAGGTCGTCCACTAGTTGCCTTTCTTTATCTGACTTACTCCACTTAGCAGGATGCTTGAGAGCTTCATCCATGTTGTCAGAAATGGCAGGATTTCCTTCCTTCTAGGGCTTAATAATGATACATACATACATACATACTTACATGCATACATATACTTACATACTTACATACATACATACTTACATACTTACATACATACATACTTACATATGCTGCACCCATTCTCCATCACTTCCGGTGTCCCCATGTCACGGCCATTATAATGCTGAAGTGAACATGGGAATCTACACCTTTGAAATAACTTCAAATACCTCTTCCTGGATGATCACCAAGCAATTGCTGAGATTAAATTCTCCTTCGTTAGGTTTTCAAAGTGAGTGATTTGAACGCTGGCCTCTCTCTCCAGCCGCACTTGGGAGCCACTTCAGTGCGTCCACTTCTTCTTTTTTTGGGGGGGGCAGCTCAGCCCGTGAGCCCTGGGGACCCACCCAAACGACCTCTGCAAACCTGAACTAGTATGTGTATCATGTCTGTGTTATGTCCTTTATATAGGACACATATAATAGGTAGCTTCAAGCTTCCCCTTACGGCTTCTCTTCTATTTGAAAAGTAGACCCCTGAGCAATGCGGAGTGTTGCCTTCCCTTGATCCTCCTCCTGATCAATTAGCCGACAGATCACCTTTTCGCTGCTCCCAATTCTCACTCCCCCACCTTCGTACGGGATCCGTCTCTCCAGTGTCTCCGAGTGAAGGTGGAGGAGAGGAATCAGCGGACACGGGCGGCTACCGTCCCATGTCTGTGGCTTTTAAACCTCCTTTTCAACTCTAGCTCTACCCGGTTTGCTCCCTGACATAGCGAACCCATTTCGTTGTCCTCATTTTTCCCCACTGAAAAGGGGACCACGTCTGTGATGGCACAGACCCCGCCGCATCCAGAGAGGGAGGGTCTCCAGCTCGGAGGAGAGCCCCCGTCTCCGGGGCGCTGGGCTGGGCGGGCCTGGAGCGGCTTTGGCTTAATAATGATACATACATACATACTTACATACTTACATACATACATACTTACATATGCTGCACCCATTCCTAGACACCGTGTTCCTTATTTTCCGAGGGAGGGGAGCGCAGACCGTCCGGCTGCGCGGCCGTGGGCACCAGGTCTCCCTGAGCTGGGGGCAGGACGGGCCGCGGAGCCCCAGCCGGACCCGAAGGTCCTTGCGCTGCCTCTGGGTGCAAACAAAGCCTCCGCGTGGACCAGTGAATCATTTCAGCAGAGTCTGAAGAAGACCTCGCGGTTCACCGGGAGAGGCCAGGCTGTTCATTAACAAGCTAGACTGTCTGCCCGTGTGAATCCCGCTTCCATTTTTTGCCAAGTATCGCGGAATAAAGACGGTACCGATCCCAAGCTGTGGCGTCCTCTGGAACTGGAGCCGTTTATTGGAAAATGCCTCCTCCTATCAGCCTTGACCTCGTCAATTAAATGAGGTCGGAAGTGTGCGGGTCACACAGGTATCGGGATTTAGTCTCTTAATTGGTATTCTGAGGTCTTTTGAAAACCGCAGATGATGCTCCCAGGGACGAGGTATTGTTAAGTCTGGTGCCTCCCCAGATTCCGATCGTGCGAAGTTAGCACAGCACTGGGCTGGGAGTAACGGAGTAAATCCATCAGCCTTGGTGGGGCACCTATTTTCTGCATAGCAGATATGCATTGTTCCTCCCAGCTTTTCTCTTTCGGAGGGAGGAGCACAACCGGGAATTTTGAAGCTCTAAAGATGTGGGAGAAAGAAGAGAAAAGCCGTCCACACCATGGAAAATTAGATTACCATCTCAACCTAGCTGCCCGAGTCTCTTTCCTTAATCAAAAAATCAATTCTTTTCTTTAGCATGTACCGGTTCATTTTAAACGTTCAAGCAATGAAAAGCGATACAGAGCAAATAAAAAAAAAAAGGTACCCACATTTAATAACTTTAATAATAAAATGGATTAAAATTGGGGAACATTGCAGCCATCTTCCTATGCCTAGATATACAGAGGTGGTAGATTAACACGTAGATAGATAAATACGCATTTAAGGAAAGAGGAAAATACTTTCACAAAAATGAGGTCATGCCATAGATGCTACTTTTTAAAAAAGACTTTATTCATTATTTTTAGAGAGCAGGGAAGGGAGGGAGGAAGAAAGGAAGAGAAACATCCATGTGTGGTTGCCTTTCCCCTGCCTCCAGCTATGAACCTGGCTGGAGACCTGGCTTGCAACCTGTTTATGTGCCCTGGCTGGGAATCGAACCAGCGACCTTTGGGGTTGCAGGCTGGTGCCAACCCACTGAGCCACACCAGCCAGGGCCATAGATACCACTTTTAACATTGCCGTTAAATTTCATTTTAGTTTAAAGGAAGTAAAACTTAAGAAAACTTTGAACTTCTCATAAATGCTTTGAGACAAACTGTTGTTTTTCTAAAATTCCCCTGAGGGTAAAGGATGCACGAAGTCAGAGTGCACTTGCTTTAAAAATTACTTGCTTTAAGTATATAAATATATATGTAAATATATATGTGATGTATATCTATAAATAGCTATTGCTTTTGACTTTCTGCCGTGAAAGAAGATGCGATTAGCACTCACGTTGCCGCCTGGAATACGCCCTCACCCACTCTTCATTGTTTAAACAGGTGTTGTTATTTTCATGTGATCCAAGTTCATAACATTCACATTTTCTTCCACGACTAAACCCAACACGGTCCTTGATGTCAGTTCTCAATGTGCTTCTGTTGCTCCTTCGTTCTTGAGATCTTGCCTGATGGTTTCATCTTAAAGTCATTTCCCTAAGAAGAGTTGGTTCTCTGTTACCTCCCACGGGACTGTTCCTTTTCTCTTTGATGTTACAGATGTTGAGTGTTGTTATATTTAAAAGATTTCTTGGTGGGTGGTAATCGTCATGTCATCTTTTCCTCAGAATATGAGGACTGACCTTTGCTGTCCTCTGCAAAGGACCCTACGGATGCTACATCTGAGACTAACCTGGTGGTTTTCTGCCCTTTAGATGATTGCCTGTGTCGGCCTAGTCCTCTTGCCAAATCTGTAGGATGGGTCAGTGTTTAGGATCAGACGTGCCCTGGTGTCCCCAGAACGGGTGCGTTCCACCCATTCACAGGCAATTTTCGTGGTGTCACCTTCTGATTAGGTTTGTTGCCCTGTCTCAGCCACGTCAAGGATCTGTTTATGTCAAGGTCATTGTATTTGTCTTTTTTATTCATTGCTCTTTCTTCAATGGCTAATTATCTGTGCTTCCTCAGCTGCGTTTGCTACAATGATCTCAAATTATCCTTTTATGTCAGTAATTGGATCTTCCGTCGTTGTCTGTTTTGTTTCTTGCTCATTTTAATTGTTTTATTAGTTCTTCGAAGATGCAGTTTCAGTGGCAAACGTGTATCCTGAAGTTTGCAACCTCCTAGGTTTTCTGATGCTATCGGATTTTCTTCATCTTGAGATTGTTGGTTCCTTTTCTTCTTCCCCCCTCCCCCATGTTTTCATTTCATATATATTTTTGTTACGTTACTGTTAAAACCCATGTTCTTACTCTACAGTGTGAAACAATTTAGAGACATTTCCTAGGACTCCCGGAGTTATTTTTCTTCTAGAATGGGTGTCTGTTTACCTTTGGCAGGCCCTGTTTCTCACGTTTATTGCTGCAGAATATCTGCAGTTTCTGTTCCATTTCTTTCCGTTCTGCTCGTACTGGAGGAGCTGTGTTCATTTATTCCTTCCTGGAAGGCGACCACGTTCAGTGTGGGAGGTCCCGTGTGATGAAGGAGGGACACATTGCAGGTCAGGCCTGGGGGAGGTGAGGATGGGGGGACAGCCCAGTGCAGGGGTTGGGGGGCCATCAACCTGGGAGCCGTTGGGGGAGTCTGTGCAGGGTGAGGGCCCATTGAGGGGAGAAGCTGGTGGCCTTGTTTGGCCACCGGTCACCTGCTGGGGGTGAACAAAGGTGTAACCCGTTGAGGATAATGGGGTCCGGGAACTGGGGATGTGGACCCAGGAAAAGCAGGACAGACTCACTCTAGGGGATAGAGGTGCACATCAGTGTACAAAGCCCATACACGCGCCCGCACACGCGTGCCCACACCCAGGGCCTCAGGGCAAGCATACCTGAGTGAGGATGCGTCCTCGGCACCTGGGCTGTGGTGTCTGGATTCCGCTCTCGGCCGAGGGGGTAATCAGGGTGGCTTCCTGGCTGAGGCAGGGGGCGTGCAGGGTGATTCCAGAAGCTTCCTCCGCCGTGAGCTGAGCAGGAGCTCAGGAGACAGGCCCCTGTCTGGCAAAGGCAGGAAGAAGCCAGCGGCTGAGCCCTGCGGGGTGACAGGGATCTCTGGGCAGGGCCACTGGTCAGGGCCACTGCAGCGTCGGGGGAGACGCGTTTTATGAAGTGAGACCCGTGGCTGCGCACAGACGGGGACGGGTGAGTCAACGTTCAGATGTTCAGCAGCTGGGCCTCTTCTCAGAGGGTCCGCCCACAGCCCCCCGGCTCCTTGCACAGGGAAAAGGGGGGACTTCACCGCGGAGAAGTCCAACAGGCGGCACCTCAGTCACAGGCCCCGGGGGCCTCGGCGGCGGTGGGACCCCTGGGGCCCAGGGAGGAGGCCGCAGGGCACAGGCTCATCCGGTCCATCGGTGCCAGGGAGCTGCCCTGCCCCCCGGGAAGGGACGGGGACCCGCGGGGCCTCTGCTCCCTGCAGGGCGAGGGGCGGCTGCGTCGGGTGCAGATCTGGAAATGAACGTTGCGTGTAAGTGGAGCTTATGTTTACAGACCCTGTAACCAGCTGAGCGCGGCCGCTGCCGCCCAGCCAGGCTCCCGAGGTCGCCGCCTCCGGTGGAGTCATCTTCCCGGGGTCACGGGCCGGGTCGGGGGGCCAGGGAAAGGCTGGGGGTCCGCTTTCAGGGGCACCGAAGAGACGGCCACGGAAGGGAACCTGGGTTGTCCCAGGGGGACCAGCTGTGACGGGTTTTATGAGAGAAACGGGGAAACGGGACGTGATCAGACCGCCGGGACCGGATCGGTGTTCATCTCTCGGTGGTGGTGGTTTTATTGCCACCAGGCACAAGGACCCTCTGGTTGGAAACGGGAGCTCATTTATTGGGGGTCATGGGCACCCGCTTGCAAAGTGACTCTCGGTGGTTCAAAGAAATGGTCGTCGTGCTGTTCCGGCGACACGTGTCTGAGGCTGCGTCAGCGGTGACGTTTCTGCTGGCAGTGCTGGCGGGTGACACCGCCCGGGCGGGAAGCTGCACGGCCTCTCACGTGGACTCGGTCTCTCTGCAGGTGACGGTCCTTCCAGCCGCCCCACCTTCACCCGGGAGCCACAGGATGTCACCTTCCCTCTGGATTCGTCACAGTCGGAAGTCACCCTGAGCTGCGCTGCGGACGGCCACCCCCCGCCGAGTTACAGGTAACGTCCTGCCTCTTGCACGTCCCGGAGTTTCCCTTTGTCTTCGAAGGAAAACATCCCACAGGAAAGCACTTCAAGGGCCAGAATTTGCGGGGTGCAGCTCAGGGCACCTCGACCCAGGTGTGCAGATGCGCAACCCACCCCCCAGCGATGAGGGGACATCTGTCCCCAGTGGGCCCCCCGCTCTCCAGGCAGCCACGGTCAGGGCTTTGTGTCTGTGGACCAGTTATTCTTGACCTTGGTGCCATGCAGTGTCCTGTTGAGGTTAGAATGGAAAGGAAAAGGGAAAGGAACAGAGAAAGGAGGGGAATGGAAGAAGGAAGGAAGGAAGGAAGGAAGGAAGGGAGGGAGGGAGGGAGGGAGGGAGGAAGGAAGGAAGGGAGGAAGGAAGCACAGAAAGATAGAAAACAATAGAAAGAATAAGGGAAAAGCAGGAAGAAAGGAAAAGATTTGTTTCCCGACCAGCTCATTCTGCTCTTCTCTCCCCTGAAGGGGGGTCACTTCCCCCGCCGCCCAGCATCCAGGGAGGATGAAAGATGGGAAATGTCCCCTGAAAGCAATAGAAATGGACACAATTGTACCTGATACATTTCTATGACTCCACTGATAGGTCCCATCACCCAAAAAGCACTGGTGTTGGGAAGTATCTTGAAAACAGCTACGTGACTTCTAAGGCAGGACAGTAATTTCATTCTGGGCAAAACAAAAGAGTAGGGAATGTATTTCCCCCATATAGACTGTGGAATAAGGGGCAGGAAGGGTCTGTCAGTAGTGTCTTTGGTCTTAAAGTTTGCAGGAAAGGCAGAATGTGATCCACGCTGTGGGTGAAATGGACCAATTTAAAAATACATACATGCAGAGATCATGCATGTGCCAATGACAATGGTATTTTTAGTTGGTAAGAATTGCTACGCAAAGTGAATATGGCAAAAGACAGAGGAAGTATTACTATGATGAGTGTCACTTTGGGCTTAAAAAGCCTTTTTTTTTTTCATCGTAATTTTTATCAGGGAAGTTGAATCAACAACACACACACAAATAACAATTTCAGCCCATTTTGGCACACTAAGCTGTTTTTGTCTGCTTTGTATCTTGTATTAAAAATACTATACTTATAACTGCTTTGATCTTAGGATTGTCTAGACTAATTAGCTAAATTACTTCGCTGCACAAACGAAAGACAATCTCTCCCTTGCCTTCTGTAGAGCCAACTTCCGCAGCTGTTTTTTTTTAACAATGAAAGAGCTGAAAGGACACGTCTGGTCACGTTCTTCCCACCTACCCACAATGCCTCAACCAACAGAGCCAGCGGTCGGGGGGAAGCCAAACACTTTACAAACGACTTGTTGGTTTTTCTTAAACAATGAGCTACCTTAGTTCATCGAACAGGTGGCGAAGTATATAAAAACCCAACTAACCTTTTCCACATCACCTAATACTGAACGTTGTACCTTTATTTTTGAAAGCTAATTGGGCCGCCCATGAGGGTTTCGAGTTTGTTAAAGAAGAAAAAGGATGTACGAACCCCTATTAGATAAGAAATATTTGCAAAGTAGAAGATCGATCAGTCCACCAATCAACCCATCGGGTACTGACATAAAAACATCCATTGGTTTATAACAGGCAGAAGAAGTGTAAAATAGTGGTTCTCAAGATCGTGCACTAATTAGCTTTATCTCTAAAGAGACCGCAGATTCCTGTGTTGTCGGATGGCTTTTGTTTCTAGAGAATTGGTTAATTAGGAGACTAGTGACAGGTCATTTCCTTCCAACCCCATCATCCGGGTTGGCGCAGCTCCACCGTGACAGCGTAAACCCTCACAGGCTGAGACGCTGGAAAGGGTGAGGAGAAAACGGAGTTTGTGATGCCGAAATGTCAAGACCCAGACCTAATTCCCTGGGTAATAAGGCCAAGGTCACAGGCCTCTCCCATAACGCACGTGAGCAACAAAACGTGAAAGTTAGTTTGAAGAGGACTCTTTCCCACGTAAATTCTACCACAGAAAGCAGGGGGAAAAGGAGCAATACTTAAAGCAGAACTTCAGAGATGGTGTCAAAGCCTGACGTCACTCCTGATGGAGGGAAAACACCTTTAGCATCAGGGTTCCTTCCAGGGGGACAGGAAGACACGGAAACATGAGACAACTTTCCCATGTTCAGCATCGTCCCATGTCTCTAAAGACGGGATGTCCCGCGAGACGGGACGTCCAGGCAGGAAGCACTGCAAGGAGGAGCAGGGGGTCCCCGAAGGTGGAACTCGGGTCGGATGGTCAAGCCGACAACAGTCACGTAGCAGCTTCATTCCAGCTCAGAGTGTGTATTTTATTTCGAAAAACCAAGCAACGTACACGTGGCTCCTTCACAGCCTATCCTGTCGGTGAAAAGGTCCCTGAACGTCACAGGGGGTTTGTGTGACATCCGACCTTGGCCTGGGGGCCCCCGCGGGGCCCTTTCTCCAGTCAGGCGGCTCCACCCCGGTCCCGAGACAGGCTAGCGACAGGGGCCACCGCCTTGGCCCCTCCTTCGTCACGACCCCACGAGATAAACCAGGACGACCTACGCCACCGTCTACTTCCAGGGTCGACAGCTATGGGTCCTGCAGGAGTTGGATGCATCTTACGAGGACACACGAGACCTACGACTCTCTCCACAGGCAGCAGCAGCCAATTCGGGGCGCACTGCCCCCCCGGCGGGGCTGTGAAGGATTTACGTTCCGGCGTGCGGGGGTGGGACGGGCCCGGAAGTGGGCCTGGAGCGAGCACCCTGGTTTGGACGTGCGCGCACCACACTCTGAAAAGCACCTTGTCCGGAGCAGCCGTCTTCCCGCGGGGCTGACGTCCCAGGAGCGACACAAGGTCAAGGTTTTCATTCAAAGTCGTGATGTTTCCTGGGATTCACACGATATCCGTTGGGTGCTTAGAATAACCACCTGGAGCGTGGTTCCCGGGTGTTCGACCCGACCCGTCGCGGGTGCCTGACGTCCACTCGAATTCATCAATTCCGCTTCTCCATCGACCGGAACGCATTCATCAGGGCAGAGCCCCCCCACCGGGCGCTGCGCCCCCGCCTGGCCGAACACGTGGCGTCGGTGTTGAAAAACAATTACGGAGCTTAATTAAGAGCCTGTAACGATGACAGCAGTTATTCTGGTGATTGATTTCAGAATTAAGGGGCCGGGGCCAAGGGGGCACCGCATCTCCTTTGCTTTGAAATGCGAGGGGACAGGAGGCCCGCAGTCTGCGCCCTGAGGCGGCGGCGTGTGGCCGCAGAGACAGGCAACATGGGGGCGTGAGGCCCGAAGACACAACCCTTCCCTGTGCGCTTTCAGCACCGAGGACAAGAAGCTGCACTCGTGTCTCTAGAAAAAAAAGGAAAAACGGCAGAAAGTCCAGGAAAGTGTAATGCAGTATTTTTTAAAGAGATTTTTTAAAATGATTTTATTCATTATTTTTAGAGAGAAGGGCAGGAGGGAGGAAGAAAGGGAGAGAGACATCCATGTGTGGTTGCCCTTCACCTGCCTCCAGCTGGGGACCTGGCTGGAGACCTGGCTTGCAACCTGGTTCTGTGCCCTGGCTGGGAATCGAACCGGCGACCTTTGGGTTCACAGGCCGGCGCCTTATCCACTGAGCCACCATCCAGGGCACAGTGCAGTATTTTTGACTGCTGCTCCCAATGTTCTTTATTGAAAAGAAATTAATATGCACAAGAATTGGGTACACAAATTAAACATGATGACTGAGTCCAAACCTCTGATGGGTTTGGCATTTGGTCAGTCACATCCGACCTGACATACGGTTGGGGGTCTGTCCCCTGAGTCTATGGTCCTTTTCTACTGCGGCAGATGGTTGCCAAATGCCCACCCCACCCCCACCCCCCGCCAGGGTGTTTCAAGATGCTCCTGAAAAAAGTCAAGGATGTTTGGAAGAATTCTGTAGACTGTCATCCGTCTCCCACCATGGGCCACCACCAGGACATTTTAAACCCAGAATCCTGGCAAAGGGGGCACGGGCCTCCCCCGCTGGTGGTGCGGGGCTTGGCTCTAGTCCGTGGGAAGAAGATGTCTGTCCACTTGTTTGTTGAAATGGCTGATCGTCTTTATTCGGTATTTTTAAGAACCTGTTTCCCTTACTGGTTTCTACGAAGATGCTAGGAATGCATCTCATTAACGACGAGATGTCCGTACTGCAAAGGGCCTGGCTATCTGGATGGAAGGTGGCGGGGTGGGGGGCGGGGTGACAGGTCATTCGTGGATACCCGTTCACTCAAATGGCCGAAGGAAATTTCTGCAGCCTCTTGCGGTTCTTTCAATCCCTTCTCGCCCTTAATTCCTGCACCGGAGGGTTGTTCACTAGTAACTCACCCGGAGCCTGTGCTGGGTGAGATAAAGCCTCTCAGACAGGGTTTGCTTTGTCCAGTGTCATGTGAGCTGGCATTTCCGAGGGTGAGTCACGCCCGGGTCCCCGCTGTCCCTCCCGACATCACGCTGATGCTCCGTTTCGCTGGGTCAGCTGTGCCTGGTTGCAAAGTCGCTCAAGGGGCAGGCGGGCCAGGGCCGCTGGCAGGAGGTCTGAGCTTCGCTGCTCCTGCCCGGCCTTCGGCCGCCTCCTGGGACACGTATCTGGGTGGATGTTTGTAGTTGGGAAAGAGCCCACCTTCCAGCACCCCTGGTTATGTTGGCATCGCTGCATCGTGAAGATTGTCACCTTTGTTGGGACTGGAAGGACAGCCTCCCCGTCGGCCATGCTGGTTTCTGGTTTCTGGATTGGCCCCTGGAATGGCAGATGCATGTTGTCCATGACGAGTAGTGGCTGACTCTGTGTCACAGGCATGACTCGCTTTCCTTTCTCCTTGCAGGTGGAGGCACAACGGCACAGACCTCGACTTCTTCGTGAGCCCCCACTACAGGCTGGAGGGAGGCAACCTGGTGGTGGGCAGTCCCCGCGCTGGCCGGGACGCGGGCACGTACCAGTGCCTGGCCACCAACCCGCGGGGCACGGCCCTGAGCCGGACGGCGCAGCTCCGATTCGCATGTGAGTTTGGGGGGCAGCCGGCAACGCCCGGGATCCTGAAATGATCCTATTTCTACCACGTTTGTTTTAGGGGAAAATCCAGCGTTGCCGCTCATCTGTCCTTTGACAGCAAATATGGATTTGTGGAGGCAAATGTTTTCACAGCGTGTGTTCCGCGAATCCAGACTCCTGGGGTTAAATGCAATCTGTTCTAACAAAAGGAGACAATTGCGGTGTTGTTGCAGCCTGTGAATTATATTTAGAAGCACCTCTGAAAGTTCCAGATGGAAACACTGAGAGAAAGACGTAGGGCGTGTGGCCGGCTCTCCTGCTCCTCCGCACTGGCCGCTGGCGCGCAGGGCAGGGGCGGGGGGTGGGGGGGGCCCCGTGGGTGGCGCCTGCCTCCCGGGAGCGACCGTGGGCTCCCGGGCGACGGGTGGAGCCCCAGGCAGGCTGCCTCTTCGCCAGGACAACATCCAGCTGCGCCACGTAAATGTCAACCCGGTAATTACCTTGGTGACATTTGGGGACATCAGCAGACGAACAATAGACCCAGCGTCTCTCACATCCTTGGGGCGCGGTGGCCGGGGACAGGGATGCCCCGTGTGGAATCCAGGCAAAGGGGCGTGTGGGGGTCGTTCTCTGCTGACTCAGAAGGAGAGCGGGGGGCCTCCCCTCGGGGCCCCCGCCCCCCAGCAGGACCCCAGAGCCCAGGGAAAGGGCTGTGTGGCTGTTACTTCCAGAGTAATTGCTTTGACACTTTAGTCATAAAACATATGTCCAGAGCCCACCTTGTGGAGACTTGAGCTGTTGGAAATACGTACATTTAACACGTGGGTGTGTTTCCCACTGAGGTGTTACATTCCAAGGCCCCTTGCTCCACCCACAGCTCCCTCATGCGGACTATATGTATATATACATATATACATGCTGTGTGTACATATGTGTAGCATGTGGCCATGCCCATGCACTCTATATACTGTCTGTGCATATGCATACTATATACTATGTGGTTACATGCATACACATGTGGTCATACCACATACTACATACTGTATGCATACACACATATTCAAGTGGTCATGCGCACATACACGACATACGGTGTGTACATACATATGCATGTGGTCATGCACACACACTATATACTCTGTGGTTACATGCACACACATGTCATACCACACACTACACATTGTATGCATACACACATATTCAAGTGGCCATGCACACATATACTACATACGGTGTGTACATACATATGTGTGTGGTCATGCACACACACTATATACTCTGTGGTTACATGCACACACATGTCATACCACACACTACACACTGTATGCGTACACACATATTCAAGTGGTCATGCACACATACACTACATACGGTGTGTACATACATGTGTGTGTGGTCATGCACACACGTACTTTATGCACACATACACCTGCACGTGGTCTCACACACGCACCCACATGCGTTGGAAAGTGCACCTGGCTGCGTCCGCCCTGTCCACACCGGGGAACAGGGGGATAAAGCCAAGGGCACGGTGCTCAAGGTGACCCGTGCGGGGCCGGCAGTCATGCTGGAACTCAGGGAAGGACCACGCTCAGGCTTCGCTTCTGCACTTCGGCTCAGACCACCACTTGGAAAAATAATAGGGAACCACGGGCTGATGGGAAATGTATTTTACAGAAATAAGCCATCACTCCACAGGCTTGGGTTCCCTCCCTGGGATGGAAACGGCTCTTGAGGCCGGGGGTTGATTCCACCGGGATGGACTTGACTTCCAGCAAAGGAAATCTGCACACACCCCGAGTTTCTGCAGAGCTGTGGGTCCCCCCATGCCCGAAAATCACTGCGTTCTTCTGCCAGAAGAGGACGCACCTCCCCTCATAGGGCTGTTCCGCTCTTCCTCTCCTCTGCCCCCATTTTTTTCACCAAAACATAATTTTAGATTTACTGCCTTATTATTTCTTGACATTTTTTCCTGCTTTGAAAACATGTGTAACCAGATGTTTCCCTACATTAAAATGTATGTTGCTTTTCTGCAAAAGACGGCAGTGGAAAATCAAGAAGAAAGAAGTGTACGCTTTCATTTGCGTGAACCGGGGGAAATCAGTTCTTCTGTCTTTGCGCACTTTCCTGCCTCTTCCTAAAATCCTCCTTTTTCAGACAAAAGGTGCGTGGTCCTTGGTCCCTAAAAGCATTTCTATTACTATTCATGCAGAAAGTAGAAGGGCCTGCATCCTTTTACTAATCTTCCTTCTGCAAACGTAAATGCTCCTGAAACTTGGGAAAATGGAAGCCAGACCCACTGCATAGATGCCGCCTCCTCCGTGCAGTCCCCCCGGTGCAGTCAGGCCTAAGGGTGTCCTGTGGGGCCCCAGCAGAGACCCCTGTGGGCTTGAATCCACCCTGAGCACAACCCCGGCTCTTTTTTTTTTTTTTTAATTTTATTTTATTGTTGTATTACATCCGGCCCCTCACTTCATTCCCTGCACCTCAAAACTCCCTTTGTCTCCACACGCAACTCGGTTCTCCATGCTGAGTGAGAGGCCTGGCTTTGCTACCCGCAGAGACCGGCAGGCAGGGTGGCAGGCAGGTATTTTCACACGTCGCAGTGACATTCCTAAGAGACCAAAGGTGGAAACAACCCAGATGTCCATCAAGAGATAAATGCATCAGCCGCATGGGGCCTCTCCAGACGGCAGGGTCTCATTCACCTTTACAAAGGACCACAGTCATGCTGTAGCGTGGGCGAAGCCTGAAAACGTTCTGCACGGTGAAGCAGGACAGACGCAGGGGACAGATGCCGCATGTTCACCCACTGGGGGGCCTGGGAGGGCAACCCAGGGAGACGGGACAGACGTGGCTGTGGGGCTGGGGTGTCAGGAGCTGGTGCTAACACGTAGGGAGTTTGCAGTTTGATTTAGGGAAGATGAAAAGGTTGGGGAAGGTGAAAAGGTTATAAAGAGGGTGGGGGTGGCATATCAATGCTCAATGCCCCCCAGTTACGTACTGATAAGGGTTTCACTGATCAATTTTACCTACGTTCACCACAACTTTGAAAGAAGTAGCAGGATGAGAATCCCGTAGACTCGAAATCACCTGAACTTCCAGATAGAGGTTCCCCCCCCATCTTGGTTCCTAAAACAAGAAGAGTGAGTTTTCTCTACAAAGATTCTGTTCTGGTTTGGGGGGCAGACAAGGTGGCGCCCAGACCTGCCTCCAGCCGCACAGAAAGTCCCTAACATGCATGACTTGTGTCCTCCCCTTCCTGGGCATGGCTCACCGCCCGCCACACGGTCCCCACCGTGTCACTTCCAGCAAAAAGGCTGTGGCAGGCGGAGAAGCGATGGCCATGAAAGGTGCAGAATTTCGAGCAAACCGACCTGAGCTCAGGTTCTGTCCCCCACACAGGGGTGTGAAGGGAGGGAGGCTCCCCTGACCTGTGGCCTCTGTCGTGAAATCTGCACCTGAGCAGATGCTGGTGGCAGCATCCACAGGCCAATGGCATGGGCCACCTGAGGTCAAGGGGCACCTGAGGTCGTGAGTGAAGCCGCCCCCCACCCCTATTGATTTTAGGTGCTCAGGACAGGAGAACTCATTTGGCCAAATATCTGCACATTTCAGGCTAGTCCAGCTTTCTCATAGAAACACCCCCAACAGTGGTTCATTCTCACCTCCTCCGACCAACCAGGCTGCACCTTGTTTGTGCATCAAGCCCTGCGGTGAAAATATTTTGAACGATGGGAAGGGCAATGGTTGAAACGTTGTGGCTTGAAAAGACCACCCACTTCTCCCCGAAACGTACGTGCCTGGTGTCTTCACGATATCGCTCATGCCAATAGCAACCACGGCACCCGTCTTCAGGGGCGCCCCAAACCGCCCCTCTCGCCCTCGTAAGACGAGGTTGGGGAACGCCGGCCCCCCGTCACCAGGCTGGTTGCAGACGGCGCAAGGTTAAGTGTAACAATCGCTCATTCGAAAGGCTGTAAACACGCAGACATTTACAGTTATCGTATTTTTTGCCAGAGAAACGCGCAGGGTTTACACCTGGAGCGTTTTTCATCTTTATTCTGCACTTGAAAGCTGTCTAGAAACTGGGTTTTGCAGATGGAGAAATTCAAGGCAAGGCAGTGAAACGATGTTCCTTGTTCAAAGCCGCCCAACCCCCAACAGACAAAGTTCCCACATCTCCATTTCAAAACAAGTTTAACTAGGAGGGAGGTTTATTTTGTTGGTAGGGGCAGCACACCAGAATCCCCACGAATCAAAACCTATAGTCCCAAATAACCGAAAAGTCCTTCAGGTAAAGGTCATAATAGGAAGGTTATCATACGACGCATTAGAAGAAAAGACAAAAAAAAAATATGTATTTAAAAATAGAATTTAAAAACCTCATGGGCTCTGATCCCTTCAGAATATCTTAGCATTTTTTTTCAATATATAAGAAATGCAAGAGCTGTTCGGTACGATCCTGATGCCATGGTGATAATGTGCATTTTTATCTGAAAAAGAAATTAAGACCTAGGGAGAAGTTTAAATATAACACTTAAAAATGCACTTGGAACACGGAAAGTCTTTGATAATTGTGTCTTGTGTGTAAAGTGGGTAATGCAGATCTAATTATAAATGAAGACGCTAGATGACTTTTTTTTTTTTTTTTTGGTACATCAGGAAAGAAGTTAAACTAGGTAAAGGAATATTTTTTTTTTCCCCTCAAATTCCCTGAAGTAAAAGAAAGTTGAAAATTAGTATTGGTTTTTCATCCTCATTTTGGAAATAGCACAAAATAACACGGCAATGAATTCCATATTTGAATTCATCCTAATGTAATAATAATGTAGCTACCCACTGGTATCACACCCAGAAGAAAGCTGTGTCTTCGCTTTCAAAAATAATTCCTGCCCCAAACAAATGGACTTGGAGCCGTCACAATCGCACGCTGCTATTATATTTATTTTGGAAATCCACGGGGAAGCAGATTACCCAATGTTTTATCTTCATTTTTTCCCTCATCATCCCTGTTGGACATCTATTTATGTGTCTCATCGGAAATGACACTCTTCAAATCCCCATGTCTCCTGGTCTCCTGTCTCTACTTCCAGTCAGCAGGGCCTAGGCCTTTTGGTCCATTTGAATAAAATCGCACCTTTTGCGCAGGGCGGGCTGGTTGGAGGGGAGAGGGGAGACTGTTGGGGGGTGAGGTTCGGGTTCTGTGGAAACGTAGAGTTTCCCGATCTGTGAAACGGAGAGGAGCCTGCTACACGTGTTTATTACCCTCTGCTGCTGCTCCACGCGTGGCTTCAGACAGGTGTGGACATCGCCCTCAGTGGCTCCGCGATGGATACGGAGAACATGAGTTGGGAAGAACAGGAACCTCTACAGGAGCAGATGACATCTTCGCTGAGGGTTATCAGCAATAGATACTTGGTGTTGCCTGAGCAGAAATTGGCAGCAAGGGCTTGAAAGCAAACAGAAAGGACAGAGAGAGATTCGGGGTCCAGGGGTTTGGGGTGTTCATGCTAACGGACGTTGTCAGACTTCACTGGACAGGGATCTAATAAGTATCTATTACATATCCCTTTACTTACTTAACCAACTATATCCCTGGAGTAGCTCATAGGAAGTTCAGGCGCTGGGGAAATAGGTTTTACATTTGAAATGTGCATGTGTTCTGATGAACAGCCCTTGGAACGCGGATATACCAGGTTATCCCGCCGTGGCAAAGGGGCCGGCTTTCTTGGTCCCCCTCAGTGCGGCGCGTCCCTTGACTGTCCCTCACGTGACATTGTGGTTTCACTCGGATTTCTTGGGCTAATAATACAATCAAACTTTCTCACGTGCTGGTTGGAAATTGGGAATTCTTCTGACCATTTTCCGAACACGGCCTTTGCCTAGTTTTGTACGGAGAGGGTCAGAGTTTTCTTAGCGCCAGAAATGATTTCTGCTCAGTATGGTAATAGATTTCTATTACAAGTGATAGAAAATGCTCCCATCTTTATTGTAACGTTGATTTTGGACACAGCTAGAAGTTTCCAGATGGCAGCCCTGCCTCCGGCGCCATTGTTTCTGGTGCTGGTTTTGCCCCGGGGAGCAGCTCAGATCCAGGGGTGGCCCAGCAGCTGCCTTCAGGGGCACCTGGTCCCCTTGATGTTCGTCCCGACAGGTGCGGCTCCATGTCCACCCGTCAGCCTCCTGCTCTTCCTCCCTCCCTCGGCCTTGACCCCTCCCTGCAAGTCGTACTGGAGAAGCAGCACCGGCGACTGTGAACAGCGAAGCACATTCTGGTCTCAGGCCTGAAAGGTTCTGATTGATAAGGTTTAATATTGTGAGCGGAGAGGAAAAATGAGACTATTACGCCAACTCCTGCATTTGCGGTGGGGACAAAGGTCCTTTCATCATGCCAACCTTCATCTCAGCGCAAGATGGAGACCCCGGTCCACGGCGGAAGGCAGCAGCCAGGTGTCCGGGTGACGTTCTCCTGGCGAGGCTGATTCCCCGCGGGCCGGGGGGAAAAAGATTGCGGCTCTGGAGGAGTGTCCAGCTCAGCGATAAAGAAGATTTCATGGAGCAGAAAGTCATGAAACCAGCAAGTTTATGTCCCTTCTCCTCCCGGGCCGCAGGTGAACCTTGCGCGGTGGCCGGGCGGGCGGAGGGGGTTTAGGAGGGTGTGGCTGGGGCTGTGAAAACTCTCCTTTCTCAAAGTTTCCCTAGCACCGCCCGTCCCACAGCGCCGCCGGGCTCCTGAGGACGTCCAGCCCCGGCTCCCCTGGACGCTGCGGTCACCTGCTTTCTCAGACCCCCGTTTGGCCCGTCAGGTGCCCACCAGCAGGCTTGACGGGGTGTTGGTCTGAAGGGGCGTTGCTGACGGGCTGAGCAGGTCAGCCGGCCTTTTCTGTCCTTGTGATCCTGGAATCACAGCGCCTGCGACCCTCTGCAAACCACGGGGGCGGCGGCGGTGGGCGGCCAGAGCCAAGCTGTCCCCTGCGGCCTCCGCCCCCCGCCCGGTCTACCCACGGGGACGCCAAGCAGCCAGGTGCTCCTGCCACCGTGAGACAAAGGAGCCTTGCGAGCCACCCCAGCGCCCCAACCAAGAACTTCTCCGCGTCCTGTTCGTGAAACGCCAGCTTCTCTGAAAACCCACCTGCAGCCTCCCGACTGTTCTACGTCTTTTTTCACACCCGTGGAGAATGGTTGTCAGGGAACCCATTCCACCCGGGACGGCGAGAAACCGCTCCCTCGCCTGTGCCTTCTTACAAAAACCCTGCACGGCAGCGGCTGGAGGCGTTGACTTGGAACGTAAAGGGCTCTGACCTCAGGAACCCCAGGAATACCTGCCGCCCTCCCGCTCGGGAATCAGCGTTTCCCGTTGGTGTCCGGTGTCCAGACGGGGCTGCGGCCGCTTTCACCGGGGTTGGCCGCAGCGTGGGGCTTCCTCAGGCCGAGGGGCTGAGCCCCCTGGGAAACAGCTTCGCTGATGGGGAACGGACGGGGTCTCGGGGGGATCCCTCTGCGGGCTGCGTCATCAGGGCGGGAACGTTAATTTATTCTCAACCGCCCGTGACCCAGCATTGGGTTTCTCCCCTCCAAGGAGGGAGCGGAGGCAGAGACAGGAATCCGAGCTTTCCTCTAACGCCTGAGTCTTTCTTTGAATTGATTTATTACTGCATGACGTTTGTCTCACGTCCCCCCGTTGCTCTCCCTGCTCCCCCACCCCACGCCTCCCCCACAGCCAGGCCCACGCCATGTCCGTGACCAGGGGTCATCCGTACCAGTTCCTTGACTAAACGCTCCCCCCTCCGCCCCTTCCCCCCACCCCTCTGGTCACGGTCAGCCTGCTCCTTGTTCCCACGTCTCTGGTTCTCGTTTGCTCATTCTTTGGTTTGTTCATTATTGTCCCGTAATGGGTGAGATCATTCGGTATTTGTCCTTCACTGACTGGCTTGCTTCACGCAGCTCAACGCTCTCCAGGTCCGTCCATCCTGTCACAAAAGGCAGGAGCTCCTGCTTCCTTTCTGCTGTGCAGTGTCCCATTGTGTAAACGGGTCACCGTTTGTGGTCCCATCATCCACGGATGGGCCCTGAGGCTACTGTAACTAGCGCTGCTGTGGACCCAGGGGTGCCCGGGCTCTTCCGAATCGGCGTTTCCGGATTCTTTGGGTATCATCCTAACTTTGACTTCAAGTGACCTATGTAAATATCTACGCAGAACCAGGGAGCTGTATCTGGGGCCCTTGACCACCTCCCCTCTGCTGGGTGGGTACCAGCAGGCTCAGTCCACTGCTGCGCACGGGACGTGTGTTCTGGAGGCGACCAGGCTCCTCCACCCTCGCGTGCCCGGCCCAGCCGTGGATGCTGAGCCTCCTTCAGAAGGACTTGCAGGGCGGAGTGGGTGGTGGTCCAGGGTGAAAAGCCAGAGGGGTGGAAACCTTGGAACTTCACGTGAGATCATGTCCTTCAAGAACGCGATCGTTGAAGTTACTTTGGAGGTGCGTGCGGGGAGGGGAGTCGGACCTCGGGACTGGGGGATCCGGGCGAGGGTCCTGGGTGCAGCCCTGGTCAGGAGCCTGGGGCCCCCCTGCAGGTGCCACGGGTCCCTCTGGGGCCCCCCGTTTGCGCTGCACCACGTTTCCTCTCCGTACAGTTTCTGGGAGCGGCGGGAGGGGCTGCAGGCAGGGGGCTTCTCAGGTAGGAAGGTGGATGCATGTCAGCTGCTGGTTGTATTGTGAGGGTGTGGCTGGGAGGGTGTGAGTGACACAGGCGCCGTGGCAGGGGGTCCAGTCCTCGGAGCCCCCCATGCTTGTGAGCAAGCTGTTCAGGTGGAATCTGGCTGAATCGGTAGCGTCGGCAGGAGCGCAAAGGACAGTAACCGGTGCGTCTCGTCAGGATGGGGGGCGGGGGGGGGGTGTCTCCGTATGTGGGTCAAGCTAAGGGACACCAGCCGGGGACACGTCGGGACACAGCCCCGCGGAGGAAAAATGGGACTCGGGGGAGAGAGGGCGTCAGACACAGGGCTCTTCCCGAGACCTAAAAGCGCCCTGGTCCCCACCCGAGGCCAGGGATTCACGCGGCCCTGGAAGAGCTCCGTGGGCCGCGGGTTTGTCCCTTGGGTGGTGACCCCGAGTGGCAGCTCTCTTGCCCCCGTGAGGCTGGGATTCATTCCGACGCGTGGCAGCTGCAGAAACGGGGTCTCCCCGCCATCTGCCATCGCCCCCCGCAGCGTGGCTGGGACGCCGTGTCAAGCGCACCTGGGTGGGCCCGTCCCCCCTCCGCACCCTGGCGGCCCGGGGTTCTTCCAGGCGCGTGTGACCGGCCACCGAGAGGCACTTCCCGCTGGTCCCTGGAGCAGAGACGCGTTGGCGGCTCCATTTTTTGCTGCTGCTACTGCCAAATGCTTCCTCCGCAACCAGCCATAAAACCACGGGAGTCAATAAACCCTGCTCATCAGAACGGATTCATGAGTGCGGGCCGGCCGCCGGGGTCCTGAACAGCATCCGTGGGCCCAGGGACCCGGGCAGGGCGCCTTTGTGCTGCGCTGGGCATGTTCCCAAATAGCACACGGCAGACCGACCCGGGGGACGTGCTCACGCGCAGCTCCAGCCTCCGAAGCAAAAATGGAAGGGACAGAAATAGAAAGCGGAGCGTCTCTGGGGCCTCTCCTTACGGGAGACTCAATGCAGCGGCCTTCAAGGGCGTCCAGGGCGAAGGACGGGTCCTCGGACCCCCGCAGGGCCACGAGGTCGGCGCCCTGGGCTCAGAAGGGCGGGCGTCCCCGCGGGGTGGCGGTCGCAGCCGGCGAGGCCGGGCACCTCAGGTCTTGTTCCCGGGGGAACTAAGGCAGGATGGTGCCCCGTCTGGGTTCCGTGCGCTGGTGAACAGTCTGAAAGTCCTGAAAAGGGGGATTATGAATGGAAATCCTGTAAACGAGCCCCAGTTGGAGGGGCAGGGCTGGGACAGCTCCCAGGCGTGTGTGGCTGTGGAGGGGGGGCTTCCCTTCCGTGTCGGCCCCTGAAACCGCGCTGTGAGCGTGGGAGGCAGGAAGGAAAGCGGGTGCGGCGGGAGTGGCAGGACCCGCGAGCCGTCTGGCCGTCGGCAGGGGGAGGGGCCCCGGCGAACAGTGACCAACGTGCTGGGAGCGCAGGGTGACACGGAGGACGGCATCGCAGCGACATTTAGCTCTTGTGTTTCACAGCGTGACTCACCTTCCCAGAAGTGCCAGGGGGCCCTTTGCTCTAACGCGTCCTCTCTGACCACGGACCCCCCACGCCACGGACACGCAGGCCTCCGTCCTGCTTAGCTTCATGGACCAGTGGGTCGTGCCCAGGCTCCCCGCCCCGTGTCCTTCTGTCGCAGGCACGTGTGATCAGGACATCGCGTGTCCTGACACGGGGCTCCGTGTAACCAGCTCCAGCCCCGCCCGGCAGAGGGGCCCTGCACCCCGTCCACTCCCGGGGCCTCGGCGGCCCGGGGTGGGGGGCGGTCGCCCCCACTCGTAAGTGGCAGAAGTTACACGCATCCCGCGTGTGGGCCTCAGGTCGCCGCAAAGGTGCCTGGGAAGTGGATCCTCTGGTTAGAAAGGCATGTTCATTCGAGCTACACGTGTTACCATGGGAGAAAGGGGAGTAGACCCTGGGGACGACTAGCAGCCACGTGTAAATTGTGTGTGTGAGTGTGTGCACACATGTGTGTGCTTATGCATGCATGCACATGTGTGTGAACTATGTGTGCATGTGTGCACACATGTGTAATGTGTGTGCTTATGCATATTGCTCACATGTGTGCATATATGTACACGTGTGCATATCGTGTGTGTGTGTGTGAGCTGCGCTTTTCCCGTCGGGGTGCAGACACAAGGAGGCAGGTGAGCCCCAGTGGTGTTGCTGACACATCACCAACCCATAATATTCTCTCGCTGTTGACCCGGGTTTGACACCAAGGTGTTAAGTGACTGATGAAGGACGAAAGGGACTTTCTGGGTGAAAACACGAAGGTCCAGGGAAGTGAAACACGGCAGCCATCCCTGGAGGCCGGTGAGGCTTTCCCAGGGGGCTGGGGGCCCTCGGATGGGTGGGCTCAGGGGGTTGCTGGCGAGGTCTCTCCCCACCGGAGCTCCCGGGGTCTTTGAGGCCGTGGGAAATGACGACAGTCCCACCAGGACCGCACAGCGGCTTCGAGAAGGAGACCCGGGCAGGTTAGGGGACACGCTGCCCCATCAGCTCGGACACGGAACCGCCTCCCTCCCACACCCGCCGGCTCACGCCTCCCCTAACCTGCCCTGGGCGGGAGGGGCGCAGCCGGGTCTGGGTGGGGTCCTCCGGGCCCAGGCTGCCTGGGAGGCGCATGCCCACCGTGGTGAGCGAAGCCACTAGGTGCTTTTCTCACACCCGCTCTGACTCCCCCACGAAATCTCCTGGCCAGTCAACCATGCACGTTCACCACTTTCAATTCAAACAGTTTAAGATTCTTCTTTCAAATGGTGTTTTCTGCGAAGGAACGAACCCTAAAGCTGCTCTCCCTTCTCTCCCTTGTTCCCCAGACATCGAAGACTTTGAGACCAAAGCCAGGAGCGCGGTGTCGGTGCGCGAGGGCCAGGGCGTGGTGCTGCTGTGCGGGGCCCCGCCGCACCTCGGAGGTACGCGGGGTGACCAGGTCACACGCTCGGGTGGCCGTGCCAGGCCTCGGGGCCGGGGACGCCCTGCGTCGGGTCACAGGGCCCTGGAAACCCTTCCATTCGTCCTGCGGCACCTCAACATTTCCCATCCAGGTCTTTTCTTTTAAAAACATTACCCGAGCAGCCGCTCAACAAACGTGTCCTGGAGAAGCGGCAGCGCAGCCGGCGGGGCTCCTGGGGGTCCCTGCTGTGCCCTGGGCCCCAACACCAGCAGCACAGGGACCTCCGGGTCAGCTGTCCCCTGGGCGGGCCAGGTGCCTCGCTGGCCGCGGGAACCACCCCTCCCCTGGGGCTCCAGTCGCGACTCTGGAACTGTTTCCAGGGTGTAACCCACCCCGATTCCCTCTCCCTTAAGGTTACATCTTGTCACCTCCCTCAGACTTGGTAAACGTGGTCGATGGTCACATCCCGGTGACCCGGGAGGAGGCCGTGCCAAGGTTCCACAGTGTCACCCCCCGGGCACGAGCCCACGTCACGCCACCCGCATGGCAGGTAGCGAAGGCCACCAGCCAGTCCTCGCTAACTGGGTCTAAGTGCTGCCCGTGCATGAATGTTTCACGTGCTCACACGCTAGGTGCAGGCGTGGGATTCTTGCTCTGTGGGGACCCCCTGCCCCCTCAGATTCACGTGACAGAGAGAGGTGACCTGATACTTCTCCTTGCTCACCAGGGGCCATGGCGCCTGGCGCGCTGCCGTGCGGGGCAGAGGGGTGTCCACACTGGGCCCCCTTGGCGCTGGCGTCACACGTGCAAACCCCCTAGGCGCCGGCGTCACGCATGCAGACCCCCTCAGTGCCGGCGTCACGCGTGCAGACCCCCTCAGTGCCGGCGTCACGCGTGCAGACCCCCTCAGTGCCGGCGTCACACGTGCAGAGATGCACACAAGCCATTCCCAGTGGGGCCGGGGCAGGATCCCCCGCACATCCTCTAAGTGGACATGGGCCCCTTGAAGCCAGCGCGGTTGGACGGATCTTCGTTTTGTTTTGAGAGGACCGAGTGGCGGACGCCTGAGTCTTGTGTGAGGTGGTTACCTCGCCTTCCCTGGGGAGAAAGGGCTTCGTCTCCAGGTGCTGCCTCCCTGTATTCTGGGCAGAAGGCTCTCCACCCGGGGCTCCTGGGCCCTGCAGGGCGAGATTTTGCTCTGGAGAAAGTGCGCTCCTCTCTCCGGGGCTCTGTGGTGACATGGCCGGCGGGACACGGGTGCACCGGGGACCCACGTCCCCGCGCGGAGCCGGAGGGCAGCACCCGTAGCTGCTTCGTCAGAACGTTGCTGGCCCAACGTGAGCAGCAAGTGGGTGCCGGGAAAGGCTCCCAACGGTGCGATAAAACAGACACACTTATACAGGGAGGACCTGTGCATGTCCCCTTCCTCCCAATGTGTGTATTGTTGGCTGGTTCTGAAGAAAACGACAGCCGTGCTGTGTTTGTGGCGGCCACGGTGGCCTGCCAGGCGGACACCCCGGCCGTGGCCCGTGGCACGACTGACCTCCAGGCTGATAACCACGCTCACTGAGCTTGGGCTCACAGCAGACACCTGCCCTGTGCTTACTGATGTCACCTGACTTAACATGTCACCGAGTTTCAGGAAACAAAGCCGCAAAGGCCTTAGCTCCGTGCATCTTACAATAAACACATGTCATTTAAAATATATAAGTTTGACGGATGGAAATTGAAGCTAGGGAGGCAGGGGGTGCGGCCCTTCACGTTCAGAGACCAGAGAAGGCTTCGCTGACCTTTGAAGGGGGAACGAACAAAGACAGGGGTGGCGGGGACAGGCATTTCAGACAGTGGGAACAGCACGTGCAAAGGCCCTGAGGTGGGCCCACCTCTGGAACGTCAAACAGCCCTGAGGTGGTTGGGGGTGAAGGAAAACGAGCCAGCAGGAGGGAAGGTGGGGATGCAACATGACTTTTGAGACATTTTCCAGCCTTTGGAGTTTACTGGGACTGAGATTGGACAGGCCCAGGCTGAGCGGAGGGGCTTTCTCTGACCACTGGCTGGACAACTGGACTCTGGAGAACAGATCGCAGAGCAGCAAGAATGTAAGTTGCTAAAAGGCGACGGGCATGATTCCATCGAGCGTTAACCGGTCCTGGACCAGGTGGTCGCCGTGCAGGGCAGGTAGGCGCCATCCTCAGCACGAGTGTGGCAAACGGAGCTGGTGTCACTTCCTGGAAGACGGAGGTGGGTGGTGAGAGGAGAAGCAGCAGCTCCGCAGTTGCAGGACGAGGCTGGAAGAGGGGGTCGCGCCCTGGATGGCCCCGGGCAGCGGTTGGGGGTGCGGAAGTCAGGAACGTGTCTTGAGCCGTGTTGGCGTCCAGAAGCCTTTAGCTGCGAGTGACACTTCTGAGAGGCGGCCGGGTTTTACACCTGCGGGAAAGGCGGCCGGCAGGACGGAACGGGGCGGGGGGGCGGGGGCTCGGGCCTGGCTGGGGTCACGGCTGCGGTCACGGGCCTGGAGCCGGAGGCGGCCCTGCCCGCCCAGCACGGCGTTCGCTCCGCCCCCGGGTTCATGTGGCAGAGTCAACAGAGACGCTGCAGAGGAGGGAGCCCGAGCGGGGAGAACTCCGTCTATCGGAGAATGTGTAACCCCAGCCGGAGAGGGGGTTCATCGTCCTGAAGTTGGTGTCCAGTGTGACAACGAAGGACAAAGGCTGCCGGGTCCCAGAGCCGGTTCTCTGGGTGCCAAGCGGTGGGGGCCCCGCTGCCCCACCCCTGCACAGCCTCCCACCTGAGCCTGTTTCCACCTGCAGGCCTGGCCCAGGCCACGGGCACCTGCGGCCGTGTTGGGGGAGGCACCCTGGTGCCGGGTGTGGGGGGAGGGGCGTCCTGGCCTCTGGAGCTGCCGGCACCAGGCGTGAAACACACCCAGAGACATTGCCAAATACTTCCTGGCGGAAACTCGCCTCCGACCGGACGCCACCTCTTCCCGTCACTGGACTGACCTCCCGGAGGGCCGGCCCTGAGAGGCAGGGGTGCCGAACTGTACCCCCGACCAGGCTGTGTTTCCAGCCCCGGCTCAGCCAGCGAGCCAGCGCGCAAGCCAGGCCCGGGGACGGGGTGGCGGCCACTCAGCCACCCTCACCCGGCAGGCCGGGGGGCCAGGTTCCGGCCAGGACGCTGTGAATCAGGAGAAATCTATACAATCCAGGTGGTCAGGCTGTACCTGTGGAACCAACGGGGACTCCACTCCATGTGGCCATAAAGGGCCGCCCGCCCGCGCCCCGGCTGGACACCAACACAAACGGCTTCAGCCCGGAAAAGGGATGGTTTCCCTTGGAATAGCGTTGGCACCCGCGCGAGCACAGCGGTGATGTGTCCACAGCGTCCAACCCCGGGCCCTGCCGGGCCCCCCGTGAAGCCCACCGTGCGGGACGTTCCGAAGGGGGGCCCCAGAGTCTGAGCGCCGCCCCCCAGCCGCCACGCACTGATTTTCTCCCCAGGACACACGCCGGCTGACACGTCTGTCTTCGGAGCCACGGGGCCACCGCGTGTCCTTCTTGGGCCCTGTACCCCCGATACGTCCCCGGCGCTGGAAATTATAGCCCGTGCGGTGGCTCTCACCACACGCCTCTCCTGCGGCCGTGTTCTCTACCTTGGGGCTGCGAACGGAGTCCCCCGGGTGCGCGCTCTGCGGAAAGGAGACCTGCCGGGCTCCAGGGAGCCGCAGGGGGCGGCTTGGGTGGCTTCCCACCAAGCTGCCCTGCGAATAATAATGAAGCCGTGGAGGCTGCTGTCACCCAGCCCCCGAGAAGCGTCCGGGAGGGTCGGCGGCCACCGGGCTCCCATGACATCTCCGGATCGTCACCGGGAGCAGCAGCGCAGCCACGAGCGACGCAGAACTGGCACGCGGGGTGGCTGGAATATTTAAAAACGCAATGGTTTCCAGCGAAGCGGCTCATGAATTATACATTTAATTAAGGGAAGACAAAGGGGGCAGAATGTTGAACACCGGCTTTGCAGGGGTAGGGTGTTCTTCCCCGTTGAGAACGTACAAACTAAGCGACGGCTGATGGTGGCCCCACTGGCTGCGGGAGGAAGGGTTGGAGGGGCCACGTGACAGCGTCTCCAGCCACCACAGAGGGGCACGGGGGGCCCCCGGGTTCCTGCTGCAGACGGCACGGTCTCTCCCCTCTGCTTACCCGCCTGGAGAGTGAGGAGGCTGAAGACCCCTCAGGCCCGCGAGCTGGGCACCCCACCCCAGGCCCTGGCTCCCAGAGGCAGGAGGGACCCAAAACCCCACGGAAGGTCTCGGGACCAGACCGGTTAGGGGTGGGCCCATCCGAAGCCAGGAAACCAGCTGGTTAGCTAGTTTGAAAAAGCGCCTGGTTCTTCCCAGACCCGAAGCAACATAACCAGGCTAACAAAGACGCCCCGACACCCTCGCTGTCACAGGCGCAGCCACGGCTCACGCACAGTCGGTAGCGGCTGCGTGGCTCCACCAGCCCCCGGGCCCGTGGCAGACGGGGCAGGGGCCGCATGCCACCCATCGGGAACAGACACGCGGGCTGACCCTGTGGCCCGCACGCTGGCCCTGTTTCCAGGCAGGACGCATGGGGATGAGACCGTGGAAACCGAGGGCCACCTTCTATGTTCACCCAAATAAGCCTTCCCACCAGGCCTTGTCCTTGCACGTGGGTCCTTTCATCTCTTCCCCGCATCGCAGCACCAGCTGATCAAAACCCCTCGCTGGGGTGATGAAACAGGCACGGAATCAAAGAGCCCTTTCCCCGGTTCTTTGTGTGACCCTCCCTATTTCTGGGCCACATTCTCAACCCTGAAGGACGTAGAAACCGGTGGAAGAGTCCCCGCAGCTGAGGCGAGACGGAATCTGCGGAGGGAGAGGCGGAAATGTCGGCCTCCGGCCCCAGGCTGACAGCAAACAGGGCAGGAGCGGGGCCGGAGGCTGCCTGGAATCTGGTTCCCGAAAGGCCCAGAGCGAAGGCGCTGGGTCCTCTGCCGAGCAGCTGCGGAAGAAACGCCGCACGGCTGAGACTCCGCCCGGGAAACTTCCTCAAGAGCATCTTCGTTCCGCAGAAGGTTCGAAAGAGGAGGAGTGGCTGACCCGCCCGGGACCCACCTGCCGCTTGGCGCGGCCCCCGGGAGAGCACGCGTGACCGGGCGGCTCTGCTCTCAGACACAATCACAGAGTGAGGAGCCCAGGATGCACGTGGGGACGGGGCACGTCCTCACATGTAAGGGGTGACTGGCCCTTGCGCCTTCCTGACCCGAGGCAGGTTCTGGGGAGAGCGGGGGGTTCTGGGGGCAGAGGGGACCCTTCACAGAAGCGGATTCTCCCTCAGTCCGTCCCAAACAGAAATCCCGCAACTTCCCACGTGAGGCCGGTCCGTCCTCTGCAGGGTCACTGGATGACGGAGAGCCCACGGCCTCCTAACCCGGGGCCACTGTCACCCTGACGTTTATCCCCCCGACCCACCCCCGTGATAGGATGAACCCAACAGCATTGCACCAGCCCCACCAGCTCCTACCATCACCTTCTGCGTATCAGGGGCTGAACGACCAGCGAATTTATCATCCAGACTGGGGCACATTTAAATCCAAGCGGCTCTCACCACCCTCACACCAGGTCCGCAGACACAAGCTGGCCGGACAGGGGCGCACACTTATTCTGACTGCGGCTCCTCAGGGGCAGAACCTTCAGGTGCGACCGAAGCGGGTCAGGACGGTCCTCCTCCTTCCCGTTTTCCAGATTTGTCTTACGCCTGGACCTTCAACGAGGACCCTTGGCCCGTCCAGCAGGACCACAGGCGGTTTGTGTCTCAACAGACGGGCAACCTGTACATCGCCAAGGTGGAGCCGTCCGACGTGGGCAGCTACACCTGCTTGGTCACAAACAAGGACGCGCAGAGGAGCGTCCGCGGACCCCCGACCCCGCTGGTGCAGCGGCCGGACGGTAAGCAATGGGCCCTCCCGGCCGTGCGCGTGGGACGCCCTGCGGCCTCTTCTGCGGACGGGAACCTGCGCCCCGGCTTCGCGCGGGGTGCGCGTGCCGGTGCTGTGAGACCTGCTGGCTGGGTTCCCATCTCTCCCCGGAGCGCGTGGTGGGGCTCCTCTTTCATGCCTTTCTTTTCCCTGGTTGCCTCTTCTGTTCCCCCTTGGTTTCCCTGGCGGGCAGAGCCGGGAAAAGTAAAACCACCTCCCAGGGAGGCAGCGCATGCCAGCCTTGGTCCAGCGCGCGGTTCAGCGCCCCCAGGCCCCGGAAACCCCCTGATCGGCCTCCCCGTGAGGCTCCCGGAACCAGGAAGCCAGTCGCCTGCGCGGGTTCTCAGGACAGAGTGTTCCAGCCCCTGACCGTCCAAAGGGTTTGTCGGGTCCCAAGCCAGCGCTTGGTGACCCCGAGGGTTACTCCGCGGCCCAGTGCCCCCTTCCAGGGAGACCCCCCTTCATGCCTGGGGGTCTCACAGGCAATCCGGTGCCTAGAGAGGCTACCATGTTTCCCCAGGTGTCCCTGTTCATTCTTAGTTTCTGCTTTTCTCCCTCTTATTCCTTTGTTCTCCCTCCCACCCCGCCCCCGCCGTGGACACTCGGGTGGGAACTAGAGACCGGCCAGCAGGCAGCATGACGCGTAGTGAAAGTACCGGCTCAAGGGACATCAGAGGCCAAGAAAATGCAAACTGCACCACCTGCCCAGTTATTGGCTTAACGTCACACTTCCTGCCCCTCACCCAGGGCCTTCCGGAACCGTCAGAACGGTCAAGGCTTCCAAATGAGCCCTTCCCACGTGTACAGATTCGGTGACTTTGGCCTCTTGGGCCACGTTGCTGGCCACCAATAGTCATTTATTTTAGGGACCTGTTACCCCGTTTGGTATATAAGAAAAGGGTCATCAAAAGGTTAAAGGGCCTCAAGTGGCCATGAGTGAAATGAACTCAGTGACTGAGGCAAGACCAGAGACACATTCCCATCTGTCACCTGGCGGGTGGCATGTTTATGATAATCAGACCGAAGCCTGGAGTCTCCTTCCTGCCTGAGCCCAGGTCCCCAGTCCTTACCGGACATTTAAGAGCTGTTACACCAACCATGTGTTTGTTCTGTAAGTGTACAGCGCCCTTCTGAGCAGAGAAACCCTGATAAAAAAGACAGAAGGCTATTTACGTCTCTGTTTATCCCAACGAGTGTGGTGACTTCACAGGCTTGATTGCGGAAATACTGATATGTTGGACGAGGAGGTGTTGCAGCAGACCTCTGACATCGTTAACTGAAAATGTATTTATTCCTGAACCAGCCTGGCCCCAGGAGTCCAGGGGGGGTCACAGACATGAACATCTCCAAAGAGACGCTTTTGCGTGTTCGCTCAGACGCATTCTGGATGCTGGGTGTATTCAGCTCTTGATGGGTGACGTGAATTCTTCCGACAGTGCTGAGTGGAAACCAGGGAACGGGGGCACCTTTTCTCCTACCCTTCAGTGTGTCCTACACACTTGTGTCTTCAGGGAAGGCGGGGGGGAGGAGTGATGGGTTTCTTAAATAGCTTCATGACACTTTCTTGCCCCCTGTCACTCATTCGCGTATAGAAAAATGGGGTTCATTGAAGGACGAAATCATCCGGGTTTGGTTCATGAAACATCGACTTTGGGGGGAAAAAAAATGTCCGTTCTCCAGAAATGCTGCCACGTCTTTCGATATTTAACAGGTGTGATGGGAGAATACGAACCAAAGATCGAAGTGCGTTTTCCTGACCCCAGACACGCCGCCAAGGATTCCTCGGTGACCCTGGAATGCTTTGCCCTTGGAAAGTAAGGCTGTCTTGTTTTGGTTTGTTTCCTGGTGTTTTCGTTTGCACCAACCTGTCGTTGTTCAAATGTCGCTCCGAGGTGAATCCCCGCGCAGATGCCCAGTGCCGCGCCAGAGGTGCTGTTTCTACCTGGCGTTGAGGCCAAATGCCTGAAACTCTAAAAACGGCCGGTGCTGCCCTTTTCCCCTCAATTGCCGTTTTTTCCTCTGGTGACCGACCCACGCGGGCAGCACGTGGAGAGAGGGCGAGGGTGTGTTTGCGTGAGACGTGAGCAAGCTGCCGGGACCTGCCCTGCCCGCCCTGCGGCGTCCCACCCATCGATCGGTAATCGTTACACGGGAAAACCCGGCATGACGGTGGGGGCGCCTCTTTTGCCCGTCAAGACATGGCTATAGACACGCACCCCGTTTTAGTCCCGCTGGGTACGGAATTGGGGGCAGGGCGTGTGGGAAGCCTGTGGGGGAAGTGGGCTGGTCATCCGCACGGGACACGTGAGGCCTTAGAACAGAGGAGGGACCTTTGTGTCGTGGAGAAGTTAGGACACAAACCCATCTCTTGCTGCTTATTAACCTCACGGTGATAGTCACGACCAACACGTGGGACCCCAGTAAAACTGTACCTAGGAAGATTGATGCTTCTACGAGCCCGTGGGGATACCGACGCATTTTGATAACAATTAGGATGAGCAATGGTTGATCCAGGAAATGTCGAGGTGAAAAAATACGATGATCGCATGATCAATCTGAAGTGCCTTTACGAACAAAAAGAAATTGATAAACTCTATGCCCCTTATGAAGTCTCTACATAGTAAAACTTTTGCTCATGAAAGTTCGAACCATGTCGAAGGCGCTGGCGACGCGTCTGAGTCCATGACGGAAGTTGACTCGGGCCGAGTCCTGTCCCAGCTTCCCCGCGGCGGCAAAATGAAGAAACGCAGAAAGTAACGCACCCCTAGAAAATGGGGGCAGAGCCTTCGGGAACAACCTGGCCACGAAATCAAGCTTCTTGCTGTTTAAATGATACCCTGTAGGTCGGGGAGGATTATTGGGAAGATACCTGGACAAACCACCGACAGGGAGGGAGGCCGGGAAGGCGGGCCGGGTGTGTCCCCTGCTGCATCTTCCTACCTGAGGCACCGCAGGCTCCCGCGAGTGTAGACAAGGCCTGGTAGAGCCTCAGACACCTGCTTGGACTGGAACAGCCCCGACTTCTGGGTGATGGATTACGTTCCACGTAGGGCTTCCCAAGCTGCCACGATCCCAGATATAACTCAGCTCTCCTCATCTGCCGTTCGACATGGAGACTCTACGAACCCAGCTGCACCTTCCTTGTTTCGGGGGCCACCCCGGGCGCCGGTGCCAGCAGGCGGGGCCCCCCGGGAGGAAGGCAGGCCTGCGCGCGCGGCGAGGAGATGAACCCGGTGTCCTTCGTCATTCTCCTGCCGCCCCGACCAACAGCCCAGCTTCTTTCCCTTTCTTTCCCCCCGTAATTTAGGAACTTTGCTGTCAGTGCTGCGGAAGGTCCATAAAATTCATGGCGGCACCGAACGCTCCTGTGTGTGCCTGAGCCTCCGCGCGGAGGCCTGTATTTATGTACACACGGATTCCGTAGTTATTTTTGCTAATTTATGGAGGGAAAGGGACCCAGCTTGGCTATTACTGTCAGGCGATAAATCCAAAGTCTCGCCCGGGTGTTTCCAGGTGTTCCGGAACTTTCCGCCAGCAGAGCAGCTGCCCGAGGTCCCTGGGGTCCCCGCGCACGTGCACACGGGGCCGCGGGCCCCACACGGGAGGCTGCTCAGGGCACACAGGGCGGGTGACGCGTTTGCACAGTTTAACGTGGCGCATTCGGGTTCTTCAGGCCACTCTCCGCTGGATTAAAATAATCGGAGAGGCATCTCGGATGTCCTCGTTGGTGGCTGCCCCCCTCCCTGCACGGACTGCACGGAGGGCAGTGTTTCCCCGGCCGTGGGTCCCACTTGTCCCAGGTGCACGGTGACGCCTTATCTAGAGTCTTGCCCATTGCTGTGCCTTTTATGCGGACACTGCCTTGCTGGGGGTGAAGTATTTCCGTAAACCCGCAGATTAGCTCCCTCTGTTGGCTGCACCTGCAGATCTGGGCGCTGACGCCTCTTCAAGTCCATCTTTGAGACATGGAAGGACAGGAACCCTTTGCTCCCACATGCGGGCACCCACACGCACCCGGGGCAGGATGTTTGGTAGCGCGTTCACTCATGTGCCACGGCCGCTCTGCACCCTGGGAAGAGGACAGACTTGGAATTCAAAGAGACCAGGGTTATTGAATCTATGTCGCTTCAATACCTGGATTCTTCTGCATGCAATGGGTCACTTGTCCCTCTGACCCGTGTGTATGGGTGTAGTACTTTGGTTGTCACCCAATTGCTGGTGTATTTTTTCTTTTGTTCTAGTAACCTTCCGGCTTACGAACTGGCTATAATAGGTTATGACTTCTGGTCTTGTTTTTTGGTCAATTCTTTGAGGTTTTTTTACATTGTCCTCTGTGAACAAAGGCAGTTTTGGTTCTTCCCTTCCAGTCTCTGTAGCTTTCATTTTCTTTTTCTTGTGTTATTGTTTTAGCTAAGGTTTCTAAGGCAACAGTGAATATAAATGGTGAGAGGATAGCTCCTTGTCTTTTCCCTTATTTGATGCAAAAGTATTCAGTTTTTCACCACAAAGAATGATGTCAGCTCTTTCTTTTTTTGTAAACATTCTTCAACAAGTTGAGGAAATGCCCCTCTACTCCTGGTTTGTTTGAGTTTTTATTATGATTGGGTGCTGAATTTTTCAAAATGCTGTTTCTATCCCAATGATATGATCATGTGGTTTTTTTTTCACGGAGTAGTGGCCACATAAATTAATTTACAAATATTGAGCCAATCTTGTACATTTAAAACAAGGGCCATTTGATTGTGGGTTATAAATCTTTTCAAACCTTGATGTCTTTCATTTGTTAAAATTTGCTGAGGATTTTTCCATCTATGTGAATGAGAGATGTTGGTCTGTAGCTTTTCTTTCTTGAAACATTTTGGTGTTAGGGAAATGCTGGCC
This sequence comes from Noctilio leporinus, assembly GCA_004026585.1. NCBI lineage: Eukaryota > Metazoa > Chordata > Mammalia > Chiroptera > Noctilionidae > Noctilio > Noctilio leporinus. The sequence goes on from PVIW01000610.1 coordinate 385,785, forward strand.
TTGTAGAAGGAATTAGAAATGGCTCTGTCTGCTTCCATTCTCTGGAAGAGATTAGAGATAATTACTATGTTTTTCCTATGTGTTTGGAGAAATCACCAGTGAATCTATCCAGGCCTGTGCTTTCTATTTTGGAGAATTATTATTTATTACATTTCTTTAGTAGTCACAGGTCTATTCAGATGATTCATTTCTCTCTGTGAGAATTTTGATAATTTGTACTTTTGAAGGAACTGGTTAAAATTTCATCTGTTATCTTCCTCATGTCCACAGGGTCAGTCATAATGAAGTATTTTTCTTTTCTGGTGCCTTCTCCCTCTCTTTATTTATTTTTTTCTTGGTTAAAGCAGCATAGAGATTTATCAATGTTATTGATGTTTTCAAAGAACCAGCACTGGGTTTTTGTTGATTTTCTCTGTCGGTTTCCTGTTTTTAATTACACATATTTACTTCTCGACTGCATTGTTTTCACGCGAGCTATTTTGATGTATATATTCTTTAATTATTCATTGTCTTTTTAACGCAATTGTTATAATACGATACATGTCCTTTTGTGGACAGCCTCTGTCCCTCATTTGTAACGAAGTTGGGGGCATTCCAACTGTATTTCCAGCCAGGCTTCTTCTAGTGGACACTTGGTTTCCTTTTGTTTTGATGTTTTGTTCTTGTTTCTTGTTTTCATGAATACGGATCTAATGAATAGTCTTACGGCTCTAGTTTGCCCACCTCCATGTGACCTTCTAGGTTTGTTTGGAGGAAACTAGGGTGACGGGGGAGGGTAACTTCCCAGGGTTCCGGAACGTGCTGCCAGGTTCTCCTGAAGATCAGTCCCCAAAACTGGGGACCCACCTACCAGCGACCCTGTTGATCTCACACTCCGAATCCAACATCAAACACCCCCTTTCATTTTGAGTTTTCTTTGTCGAAAACGGAACTTGGAATTTTACAGGACTGTTGCTAAAATTCAACTAATTTGAGGCTGGAGGAAGCACCCACGGAGAACACGTGTCCGCCCCCTGGAGGCCGCCTCCACCGCACGGCCCCAGCCTGCCACCACCCGTCTCCCGGGTCCTGCCTCCACGCCTGTCACGTAGCCGGAGAGACAGATGTCCCGTCCCCGTTGGAACTGAGCTGAAGGCTCCCTTTCCTCCAGCCGACCTTGGAGCCCATCTTTAGACCCTGCATGGGGTCCCTCGATATGTGAGAAACAAACAAACAAACAAACAAACAACCAGCGTTTATCATTTCAACCTCCGAGCCACTGGAGACAGGACCTCTGTTCATATCCACCGTTGCTGAACCTATACGTCAGCTCATCAGGTGAAAACACGTTTCTAAGCTCGTGTTACACACCGGGTTCCACTTTGCGGCGGATCAGCCCACGTGGCGCCACCGGGAGGCCAGCGAAGAGCCCGGTCCCTGTGGAAACTCAGGCCGTGCGACAGATCTGTGTGGTTTTTATTTCTGCGCAGCGCTGGGCGTGTTCCCCCAACGGCCCTAGTCCTGGTGTGAGAACGGCAGCTGTCCTGCATCTCAGCATCCTGTGGTTTCAACCAGGCCCCCCGCCTGACACAGGCTGGGCTCCGTGAAGTGGAGACACATTGGACCAGGACGACCCAGCGCTGCACGTCACGTTCAGGGCTCCCGTGTGGCTTGCGTGCGAGTGTTTACGGGGTGCAGCCCTGCCCATCAGGACACACGTGCACCCGCGGGGCCGCACCTGTCTCCCCCTCGACAGAGCTCCATGGCACTCGTGGGGCTGGGAGATCTTTATTCACGATTAGCATTGTGAATAGGGGGGCAATAAAACCCAGGGGGGGTGCCCAGCGGCCCCAGACTCCAGCCTGCTTCTGGGGAGACAGCTGAGGGGGTGCAGGAGGAGGGCCCAGGTCAGCAGGCAGGAGTGGGGGAGGGACTTTTAAGGGCTGGGCTGGGGCTCCCCCGGGATCCCCATGACCTCCTCCCAGTTCATGTTCATGAACAGCTCAGCACCGGCTCCTCGGCCTTACGGGACCTGGACACAGCGGTTCACGTGTAGGTACTTGCTTGACTGCGGTTCAAAAGGAGTAGAACATGGCAAGGAAATTCTGGAGGCATCTCTGGGCCGTAGGAGCGTCCCGTCCGCGTTGGGCACTCGTGGTAATAGCGACGGAGCCTCATGTTTTTGCCCCCAAAGTCATATTCTCCCAACACTTCCTCGTGGGCTCCTCTCAGGACCTTTCAGGGGCCCGCTGGTCCCTCCAGTTACGGGACAGGAAAGACAAAGCCCAGCAAAGTCTGGCACCGGCATTGTCACGCACAGGTCACCTGTGCGCCCGCAGGGCTGCGTCCCCAAGGCAAACAGGCGTGGACACTGCCCGGCCCTGGGGTCAAGGGGACGCTCAGACCTCCGGCCCGGACTGCACCCCTCTTCCCGTAACGGCGCGACGGCTCTTCTGCGGGTCCCGAGATCCACCCCTGGTGTGTCCCCCAGGACACCTTCCGCGTCAGCTCTTTGTCTGAGCGTTTCAGGCCGCAGGGATGACGCGCAGCCCGACATGCTCACAGAGGCTCTGGGCTGGCTTCCTCGCCCTCCCTCCATTCCGTCTCTCCGATTAAAAACGGCCACGGATGGGATTTTCCGAAATGAAGTTCAAGTCCAGAATAATCCCCGTATCAGCGCCGGAGCGAACCGCGCCTCCCTGCCCGCATCTGGTCGGGAACGTGGTCCGGGCCGGATCTAAGCTGTGGATAATGAGGTTTCAGAAATCCAGGCGGGAGCACGAGGAGCTTCCTCAGACGGTCCTGGGGATGAAAATTCCACTCATGGGCGGGAAGTGTGGGATGGAGACACGGTTGCTCCTCGTGTGCAAAGGGCCCTAATTTAACTTCCAATTAAGGGTGAGAGGGGCCAGATGGTTGGCAAACGTATCTCTGCCTTTGCTGAAATTAATAGGATGCTCGCCGGGTGCGCGCAGAGCGAGGGGGGGGGGCATGTCCTCATTTAGGCAGATCCTTCAGGAAGCACAAAACCAGAGGGCTGGGGGAGGGAGGGAGGAAGAAGGAAGGAAGGAAGGAAGGAAGGAAGGAAGGAAGGAAGGGAACCAGGCCAGGCTGCCTTGGAACCCCGGGTCCCCAGGGCTTCCTCTCGGTGGGGGACACTGAGCATCGGGAACTTGATCCAGGTTGTTTTCTTTGTTGCTGCTGGTACCCAAGCTCCACATCTACATCCCGTTTGTGAAGATTTTTTTTAAAAAACAGGTGGGAGGAATTGTTGCCGTCAGGGAAATGGGGCCCCAAATGGATTTCTGCCATTAGGATGACCCACGACACCCCTCTCTGTCCCCAGCACCCCCCGCCTTCTTCACGTGGCTTCCGGCGGGGGGTGGGGTCCAGGCTGTTGGTTCAGCATCGTCACAGGAAGTTCCCGTGGCGCGGGTGCGTCCCCAGGATGCGTGGGTGCGTCCCCAGGATGCGCGGGTGCGTCCCCAGGATGCGGCACGGGTGCGTCCCCAGGATGCGCGGGTGCGTCCCCAGGATGCGGCATGGGTGCGTCCCCAGGATGCGGCACGGGTGCGTCCCCAGGATGCGTGGGTGCGTCCCCAGGATGCGCGGGTGCATCCCCAGGATGCGTGGGTGCGTCCCCAGGATGTGCGGGTGGGTGCACAGCCTGGCGTGGCCCGCGCCACCCTCTGCGGCCGGGGTGCCGGCACCCGCCTGGGACCCCCGCACGGTCCCTGGGTGGACGTCGCAAACCTGGACCAAAGCCCAGCCTTTCTCAGAGCTGGGAAACCTCATGGAACTGCTTGATTTTGTTGCCGCTGGAAACGTGTTCACGTGAAATGGAGCCGTAACATGCGCTTGATAAGACTTTTGCATTGAAATCTATTTTCTACTGTTCGGGTGACTGATTTTTGCTGGTGCTGGTGCCGTTGCGTTGAGCCGGCCGGACGATCTAACTATACCATGCGGTGCCCAGACGTGACGCGCCCGGCCGGGCCACCCTATCCCGCAGGCAGCGGGGAACCTGCCCTGCAGGGGCCCCGAGCGTGGGCTGTGCCCCCCAGTCCTCTCACATGGAAAGCAGTGGGACAGGGACCCAGCAGCCTGACACGGAGAGAACTAGAGACTCACTCCGGAGAGCCCACAGGTGGCGTGGGCACCAGGCCTCGCGTGCCCTGTGCAGCTGAGGAAGGTCACATCTCTGGCCCTGGCCACGTGCGGTGGCTTCCAGGACACTTGCTCCGCTGGGCCAGACATGGTGGCCCGGCAGCCCCGTTCACCCCACGGTGGGCACCAGCTCCCACAAGAAGACCCCCGGTCGCTCTCCCCGGGCAGCCCCGGGGCCGGGAGGTGAGGAAGCTGCTGGAAGCCCGGCCCTGCCCCTTGTGTCGTGGGAGAGCCCGTGACCCCGGGCGGGCAGCTGCCGCGGCCTCTGTGGCCACATCCAACGCTTCTGTCACCGGCTGAGATCTGGGTACTTAGTTATGTTCAGAGTCGACCTCCTCTGCACACGCCAAACGAAGACCACTTGCCCAAGGACGGGAAGCACCCGGGACTGGAACTGAGCCTGAGATGCAACACTTTTCCACGCGGGTACTTGGCGCGCGGCTGCCCGGCACTCAGACAGATGAGACCCCGCAGCGGGCAGGGATCCGGGCCTCTACTTTTCTCCCTCTAAATAAATCCTCTGAGATTTTTTCCCGACAGGGGCTCCTTGTAGGGAAATAATGGAAAATGGAGATAAACAGAGAAGGGAAAAATAATGGAAAATGGAGATAAACAGAGAAGGGAAAATAAGGCGTTCCTGCCCTCCCAACCCCGAGATAATCACTTTTCACACGTCTGCAGACGTGTGGCGTGCCTTTCCCAACACTGCACGTACCGCAGAATTCGTCAGACTTGGTGGTGCCCCTTCATGCAAATGCATTTCCCTCCAGAACTCCATTTTATTTGCGCCGGGAGCCTGGAAAGTGCACCAACAGAAAACCAGGTATCCGAGGTGACCTGTTGGCAGGAATGTGCCAGTTTAGTAAAATGTCAACCTCGTTTGGTGGCAAGTGGCAAGGATTTTTCCAAGGACAGGCACGAACTGTATGATGATAGTGATTTGATTTTGGGCTGAGAGGCCAGATGGGTTTGCAGTTCTGTGGTGATTCTGAAACAAACAGATGAAATCAAACGCTGGTTCAGGGCTACGGGTGCTGACAAACCCACGGGGGAGCACGTGGATGAGTTTCCATGCTGACAACATCTTTGATTTGCACGGAAGGACCACGGTCATTTGCCAATAAAACATCCCCAGGGCTCATTTTCCATGAAGCTCCCCCAGGTCACCCCCCACCCCAATGTTCTGTGGCGTCTTCCTGGCTCAAACGCTGCACATTCCTGTCACCCCCTTTGCAGGTGGGTGGGCGCTTCTCCCTCATGACTTTTGTTGACCTGAGGAACCCTGCTTCTTCCACCAAGCTGATAATTTGGCTTCGCAGAAAGTGATTCTTAGCAGTAGGCACTTAAAATACATTCCAAATATCAACATTTAGCTCCCCTGACAGTCTCGAACGGAACCAAGAATGACTGGCTGCTCAGGAGGAAAGAGGTTCCTGTCAACGGATCGGAGGTTGATTGGACAAACGGTTGGGTTAGCGCGGGACACTGTCCTGTTCCAATTTTATCAATAGCCTGCATTTCTTTACGTTACACCTGTAAGAGCAAGGCCTTCCACTTGGCGGATTTCTAAAGCCATTCTTTATTAGACGTTAAGTTCACCTCTTAAAAACATATTCGTATTAGCCTGGTGGTATTGAGCTACATTCCTATAAATAAGGGAACTCCACAACTTCCTTCTGCTAGGAGACAGGCTACAGTGTGACATGATCTCTCATGTTACTGTTGTTTTCCTTTTCTCTAAATGGGGTAACGGGAACATTTTGGGGGATCATAGAACATGCACCCCCACCACTGACACCCCCCTTGGTAACCTCACTCGCCCACCACCGGCCTTCAGTGGTCTGCTAGCAGCAACGGAGCTCTAGAGGAACCTGGATTTTTTCCTCAGAATGTGCAGATGCAGAGAGGGGTTGCCTCCCCCAACTGTCCTGTCCCCCAAAGACGGCGCCATGTTCAAATGGATACGCTGCTCTGACGTCCCCCGAAACCTGCCCCTTGGTCCTCATGGTTGACATGTACACACACAGGGGGGTCCTGTCACCTGCTGACCGCGTGTGGCTCCGCTGTGTGCAGCCAGGGGCAGAGGACGTGTCTGTTTCTGTCACCAGCGCGTCCTCTGCCCCCGGCACGTGGCCGGCGCTGGGCGAGGGGTGAGTGCCGGGCGGCTGGGGGGCGGCTGGCGAGGCTGGAAGCAGCCTCCACGTGGTCGATTCATTGGATTTCTCCCTTGGGAGTTGTTTTGAAGGCCACCCTCGCGTCCCCTGCTGCCGCAGACTGACCCGGACTGTGTTCTAACGAGGTGTACCTGTTCAGTCCAGTCCCCGACCTTAGTTGGAGGAGGTTGGATGGAAGCGCGTTACCAGGGAAGGTCAAGTACAGCAAATCCCAGGCTACCCTTGAAATCCCGAACTTTCAACAGGAAGACGAAGGCCTCTACGAGTGCGCGGCGGGCAACCTGCGCGGCCGGAACCGGGCCAGGGGCCGCCTCGTTTTCTACGGTGAGTGAGGGGCTGCGGGCACGCGGGCAGGGTCCGGCGTGGGCCTTCCTGGCGAGCCCAGCACGTGCGGACACATGTCCTGGGAGGGACCGGAAGCCATGTTCCGGGTCCGGATGCTGAACACGATGGTTAGTGGTGGCCACACGGGGTTTAGAACGTGGCTCTAAGCCGGGTGAGGCCCGTGCGCTGTTGAGGGTGACCCCTGCCTTGAAAACATCCGCCGTGCGGTGGGAAAGCCGCACACGTGTGCAACCCCAACTGCCATGGGACCTGCATCCAGCCATCACCCGTGACGCCAAGGACGGTCATTCTGGGGAGAACTGACAAACCCGGCGGAGGTGCCGAGGGGCAGGAGGGCCGGTTTTCAGTACCTGTTCTCCTTCCCAGGCTTGTGTCCTCACAGGCGGGGACGGCAAAGTCCAGGCATGACTTTATCTGCAGCGTTTGCCCCGATGACCAGCCCCTCTGGGGTCTTCAGAGGGAAGAGAAAGATGTGCGTCATCTAAGCCGTCTTCACGTCTTCTCTCAGCCAAAATGCAACCCTCCCATGCAACTCACTTCTTGCTCTTCTTTTCATCAAACGCTATCAAAGATACCCCAGAATTACCCAAACATGCGCTGCTTTTTAAAAACAATCTTAACTTCCTTGTTGCATTTAACATATACGTACCAGAGAACGTTTGAAAACTGCATTTCTACATGGTCCAAAATGCTTTTTTCACTGACATGTTGGTCTGTGACATGTTCATGACCATTCCTAAAGTCATGGGAGAAAAATATGTATTTTTTGGTAACTAGCAAGAGCTAAGGCATGTTTGTTCCCCACAGGAAGGCCCCTGGAATGACCTGTGAAGACCAGCACATCATGTCTGGGTTATAGTAGTTTCCGTTCCTTTCAAGATTTTAACCTGGGGTGGAAACTACTATTTTATATATAGAACATGAGTCCCACCTGATTAGCTCATTAGTTCTCTACAGCCGTGACATAGATAGAATGCTAACAATATAGGTATAGATTACATATATTCTTTACAGTAGCTCCTGCCCCTTAAAGGAAAGTCTTTGAAATTTAACATCTTTTGTAAATAAACTAATAATGTAACAGGGGTTTTCGAAGGGGCACCCAGTTTTTTAGCTTTGGTTCGCTCTTAGCAGATACTCATTTTTCTGTTAAAGAGACAAAGCTGTAACCAACAGATCAAGCCGAAAACGGAGGTATCCGTAAACTGTAAATCAATAATGAAGTACTTTCTCCTATATGGATACGTCGACTGTTAGTTTGCAAGGAAGTTTTCATCAATACCGACTCCCGTAATCCCCACACTAATAAGACGAAAAACGACTCACCTGGTATCGCAGGTGAGAAATCTGGGGTGAGCTGAGCAAAGTCTCACAGTCGGCTTGTCAGGTCTCATAAAAGAACCCCAAAAAGGCTTCTGAAAGAAGTCCCTCCCCGCCTCGTGCCCTGGGGCTGCCCTAAGCCCACTCATGGGGTATTTTACCTCAACCAAACCCACTTCAAACAGGTCAGCTCATGCCCCTGACAGCAAGGAACACACTACCTTACACCTAAGTGACACTTGAACATCCACTGTAGCTTTTAGCCTCATCCTGACGTGGGACTTTCTCAGGTTAGACAATAAGGTTCCGTATGTCCCTGCAGGTTCTCCTTCCCTGTCAGCGGTTTTGTTTGTTTGTTTGTTTTTTAAGATTTATTTTATTATTTTTAGAAAGAGGGGAAGGGAGAGAGGCAGAGAGGGAGAGAGACATCCATGTATGGTTGCGTTTCACCTGCCTCCAGCCACAGATCTGACTGGAGACCTGGCTTGCAACCTGGTTATGTGCCCTGGCTGGGGAATCGAACCTGCGACCTTTGGGTTCACAGGCCGGCGCCTTATCCACTGTGCTACCAGCCAGGGCCCTGTCAGCAGTTTTAAAAAGATAAATTACTGTCTGACTGAAATGCACCGAGGTTCCCATTGGAGGTACGCATCGAGCTATTGAGTTTAATTACGTCTGATAAAGACACACTTCCCTAAAAATGTTACTAAAAGATACGGTTCATTCAGATCGAGTATCGTCCATGCTGGTCGCCCCGAAAGGGTTCAAATTCGGTGCACATTTTCCAAGTTAACCTGCTTCCTGACGTTCAGCAGGGAACCATGGTAAACCACTCACGCCTCCCCCTGCAGTTCCTCAGTTGTCACACACATGCAGCATGACAATGAAGGATGGCACGTGTCTTGTGCCCACCACCTGCTTCCATTTGCTACGGGATGTGGGTGCCTCTCGGCCTGCTCGGTCTTCAGCCCGCGGCCCCCGGCCTGGAGCAGGCTGGCTGGGCAGCTGACGTGCCGGATGGCGCTCTGTCTCTTTTCAAACAGCTCCTCCGGAGTGGGAAGAGACCATCCGGGACACGCGCCTGTCCATATACACCAGCTTGCTGTGGGAATGCAGAGCCCACGGGAAGCCGAGTCCCTGGTACACGTGGTTCAAGAACGGCGAACCCCTCAGCGCGGAGGTGAGTGGTGGTGTTGTCCTGCACGGCTCCCCGGCTCTGGCCGCGGGCCTGTCACTCAGGGTGACAGCTCACACTTACGAGGCGGGGGGTAGGTGCCAGGGGAGGTGACGGACTCTCCAGATGTACCCACTTACTTAATCCATAAACGAATGGAGAGGAGCTGGTCATGCCATCCTCCATCTTCCTTTTCTTTTTTTTCCCCCTTTTTTAAAGATTTTATTTCATTATTTTTAGAAAGAGGGGAAGGGAGAGAGGCAGAGAGGGAGAGAGACATCCATGTATGGTTGCCTTTCACCTGCCTCCAGCCACAGACCTGACTGGAGACCTGGCATGCAACCTGGTTATGTGCCCTGGCTGGGGAATCGAACCTGCGACCTTTGGGTTTGAGGCCTCAGGAGAGAGATGCGAACGGCTTATTTGTGCAGATGGAGAAACTGGTTCCACCGTCGCCCAGCCCCGTGTCCAAGGCCACGCGGAAGGTGGCCAACGTCAGAATCAGAATTCCAAACTTGCCCCTTTGTTTCCAGACCAGGGCCCTCGTCCTGACCCGGCACCCTGCTTTTGTGGGGACTAACGAAGGGTCTGCCCCCACAGGAAAGTGGAGAACCCACCCGTGATCCGCATTTCCAAGCAGGCTTTTCCTGCAACACACAGACAATGAGGCAGAGCTGGTTTTCCCCCCGTCGAACCATTGAAATAACTGTGCCAAGTCCCCACGTCGCGTGGCACGGGTGGCACAGCCAGACGCATCCACACAGGGGTCTCTCCCTGCAAGCCTGACGGTGAACATCCTGTGCCCCCCGCCTGCCGTATCTCCTCAGAGGACGGCAATGGGAACTCGAAATATTCCGTGTTGAGTTGCCTCTGCAATATTAAATGATTTCCTAACGAGCACTCGGAACTGTAATTTTGCACCCCCAGGGGGGCCCTGCAACCAGTCTTGGCTATTGAAACCCACGTCCTAATTGACCGCAGAAAAGAACGTTCCATCCTTCCCACTTGTCACTCCATCAGGAAATTGTCTGGGGGTCGCAGGTCCTCTTGAGAGCCTCTGACGGGAAGGCCAGGAAATGTCCTAATTACGGGCTCTGTGTCTAATATGACAGCCCAGGTGCTTCCCGGGACAACAGGAACGGGAGCATCTCCCCGCTAGTTCCATCCTGCATCCCAGAGAGGTGACACACATTTCACGCAGATGAGGCCGATTTTCAAAGAAAGGAGACAACACCCAATGTACTAACTACTCAAATTACACGGAGCATGTTCCCTTTTTGTTTTCTCCTTCTTCCTTTTACTTCAAAAGCTGCGTGGGGTCCTTCTGTGCAAAAATTTGGCGCATCTTCATCCGCACCAGGTCGGGCCACACCTTGTGGACGGTGCAGTTTCATAATGTGTTCGGGTTAAGAGAATGCCTACCTCCGCACGCTAGCACTTCTCTCTGCCTTTTTTTCACTATTAGGAAAGAATTCAAATAGAAAACGGGACCCTGATCATAACCACGCTGAATGTGTCCGATTCTGGCATCTACCAATGCGCGGCCGAAAACAAGCACCGGATCATTTACGCCAACGCCGAATTGAGCGTGTTAGGTAAGCTGCTCACCGAGAGAGGCGATGCAACATTGTAGCAAGCTGTGATTAAACGCAGTCTGAACCCAGGCGTGCTGCACGTTGGGAATGGTCTTCTTCTGAAGTCATGGGGACTGTCTCCGTGAGCTTTTTAAAAATGCGGGTGATTAGGATTCTGCCTGGGAAATCAGTGACCGATCCCAAAGAAAGCCCCTCTGTTAGAGGAGAGGAAACTATAGTTTCATTGAGGAAAAAAGCCACATTTTGTCATAGTATGACGACGATGGTCAAGAATGGTGCAGTGGGATCAGGCCTCAAGGTGAGTGGACTGGAACCTAAACTGAGCCTGTGCCCGTCCACTGAGGTCAGCGGGAAAGGCAGCAGGGGACGGGGCAGGACCCCCTGAAATGCGCAGAAGCTGGAGCCCGGAGCTTTGGGAAGCTTCCGGTCACTGGACCGGCGGTGGGTTGGGGCATGTGGACACCCGCGCCCTTGAACCTGGACAGACTCGGGTGCACGCAGGCTGCCTCATAATCTCCCAAACTCATGACCTGGCTCAACATTCATTCAGTGGTGACGCAACTGAAAACCATTTTAAAGGTCTACGCACCCCGAAGGGAGACTATTTGCATTTTTATAGCGAAAGCCTTGCCTGGAAACATAGCGACCTAGGGATACAGCATGTCGGGCGGACTGCAGGGGCGTTTCCCTGTTGCAGGGGGACGGAGACAGACAGAAGACAGGTACGGGTGACAGAGACAGACACAGGTACGGGTGACGGAGACAGACACAGGTACAGGCAGCTGTTGGCTGGGCTAGATCTAATGGTTCCGTTCATCGCCAGAGTTAAAACTCCCTCCTGTCTCTCACGGACCCACCTGCGCACCGTGGCTGCTTCACAGAACATGACTTTTTCTAACTGCTTCCTCCCTGTCCTCCAACTTACCCTGGGTGCTGCAGCGATCCATGTCAGAACGTAAACACGTCATACGCTGAGCACACACCGCGCACTAGCGTGACGCGATGGTCCCTCCCCGGTGTGATCTCACCGACTTCCTGCAGATTCCTGAGGTCATACATACCTGTGATCACCTGCGTTTGACACATGAAAGCAGAGACACCAAAACGAAAGTCCATAACGGAGCCCCGGACTCGAGGGGCATGAGAGGGGTTTCTGGGTACAGATGCCAGGGACCCCTCAAGGGCACCAGGTCGCCGCTTGTGTCGTGAAGGTTGGTTACGAGCCTAAGGTCACGTTCTTCTTCAACGTTCTGTGTTCAGCCTCAGCGCCCGACTTCTCCGGGAGCCCCGTGAAAAGAAACTCCGTGGTGCAAGTTGGTGGAGACGTTGTCATCACGTGCCGGCCGCAGGCCTTCCCTCCGGCCACCGTCTCCTGGAAAAGGGGCGCACAGAGCCTGAGGCAGGGCGGAAGGTAGGGGGACCCCGTGCGTGGCTTCTCGCGTCTGAAATGCTGGTGATGTAATGTCTCCCGCACGCGTGCGGTGCGCGTGGTCTCCAGAGCTCCCCTCCCGCGTGATATACAGACGTGTCTCATGGAACAGGGAAAACGGAGGGACCTTCGGAGCTGAGCCCTGCTCGTACCTGGCTGGCACCATGTGTAGAGCACTTTGCTAACTCCCATCCCTACCGAGGTTGTTCCCCACCGCCCCGCACCCCACGGGGGCAGCGGCCCTTGCGCCCACATTCCTGGCCTCGTGGCGTGTCCACAGGACACACGTTCACCCCACCCATGAGCGAGTTCATCACGTGAACCAGCAGAGAAGGAAGGGCGTTTCTTCCGTAAAGGTGCGCAGAGGCACCTGTGTCCAGGGCGGTGCTGACAGGGCACACAGGTGTCCCTGTGTCCCATGGGTCCTGCGGTCCTGCGGAGCCTCCCCATTGGCAGGTGCCACTCAGTTTGATGACGGCGGGTGTGGGGCGAGGGCCACCCGGAGTGAGTGCTGGGCTGAAGGCATGGGAACGGTCCTGTGGGCATTTCTCTAGATTTCCTGTGCATGATCCTTGTCGCCAGCTCATGTGCAGACCAGGCTGCACGGGTGGCACAGGTGAGCAAGAGAAAGGGGTGAAAATGGGATGAAGTGGCATCTGCTGGTCTGGGAAGAGGGGCCACTGCCCCCAACACACCCAGCAGCATGAGGCCTGGGGGGCGCTGTTTTGTGGGAAGGCAGCCCCGGGCCGGACACCCGCACACGTTTCAGGTCCGGGGCTGCAAGGACCCTTCTGGGCCGCGGTCTCCCCACTACAGTTTCATCTGTGCGACCTCGTGGGCCCCGTGCCGGGTCCCGGTGGCCATTCCCAAGGAAGCTACTGGTAAAACGTAGAGTCCTGATGAAAAATGAGGGGGAGAAGGGGACACTACTCAGTTCTTGACGTTGGAAATACCTGTGCGGAGAAATGCACATGCTTACTTTTGGTTTTAAGACTTGTCATCAAACTTCGATGTGGTCCCAACGCCTCTGAGGTTTCATTGTCACCCTTACTCCCAATAAAGTCTAACTAGACCTTGTCGAAAGGGTTCTAACGGAGCTTATTCAAAGGAATTTCACCGTCCTGCCTACTTATAAAGCAGGGTGGCTAGATCGATGATGGATAAACAGTAGAGAGACAGGGAGACAGGCAGGCGGCCTCCTCCGCTGTCACTAACTGCGGAGAAATGTCTGAGCAGCTCGGGCCTCGGTGGGTGGGGCCTCGGTGGGTGGGGCCGGAGGTTACGGCGAGGGAGCCCCCCCAAGCTCCTACAATATTTCCAAAAAAAACACCCTATTTCTCCTTAATGGCCCAAAATAAGGTAAACTCTACCTACCCGTCAGGCAAACGGTCATCAATGAAGAAGAGAACCATTTTCAGCGCTTCCGAGATGCCAGGCGGTGTACCAGATGCTTCGACTCTCTTAAACGGTTCAGGGACCATGGTTTTCCGCCGTGAGATGCAATCTTGAGGGGTGATGTTGTCACAGAGCTTACGGTTGTGTGGGCACCACACTCACCCCAGGACCCCGAAGCGCTAAACACAAGCAGGTCACCCCGGTCGTGGCCGCCCGGTCACTGACCCCATGGCTGAGGGTCTCGGGAAGCTCAGACGAGGACAAGTGCCTGCAGAGTGAGCCGCACGGGCCTGGCCCCCTGCGTGGACAGCTGAGGACAGTGACGTCCCTGCGGACGGCAGCTCAGCCCCCCGGGCCGCCCGATGGGGCAGGATCAAGACACCGCGCAGCCCCGCGTGGCTGTGCGCCTGGGCCAACTGCAGGTGCCCTGAGGGAACAGGTGACCCCTTGGGTGGCATGGAACCTAATAAGGTGGCTGGGTCAGTATTGTGGCCTCAAGACCAACACGTGGGGGGCCTCTCCTTCCAACCCACGGCGTCCCAGCACCGAGAGCCCCCTTGGGCCCAGTCCCCGTGGTGGGTCAGGGCAGGGGGGGAGCAAGAGGTACGGGAACCCTTGAAGGGAACAGGGATGTGGAATAAGCCATGGGTGTGAGGAGGAGGCGTGGGTGTCCCCCCCAGAGCACCAAGGGGGGGGCCTGTCCCTTGCTCTTCTCTTGCTGGGGAGAACAGGCCCTGGGAGGACCCCCCGGTGGCGGTGGCACTGGTGAACAGTAGGGAACCAGGTACCACCAGCTCGTCCCCGGCCGCCTGGCTGAATGCCCAGACAGAGCCGCCCCTCCCGTTCCACAGCCCACCTGTGAGGCTCCTTCCCGTCCCACCCTCTGCGTGTCCTGAACTGCCACCAGGTCCCTCCTTTTCCCTTTAACCCCAGCGCTCAGGCCCCATAGCAGGCCCGCCCCTCGCCCACCCCCAGGCCTGTGCTGGGAAGGACAAGGCCACCAGCAGGCACGGCTCGGTCCCTCCCCTCCCGCCGCTGTCTAATAACAAGCAAATAAGCCTGATGTTATTTTGTGTCGCCCCTCCTTAATGGAATAGTGCTTAGTACATCAAGGAGCATGATATCAAATAGGCAAATGAGCCGTATGCCCATGTTTAAGGGAGAGTGACAGTCTGCATAATGCCTGGCTCATTACCGTCTCCCTTCTGCGCGGCGCCGCGAAATAGAATTTGAAGCTGCTCACACCCGGCTCCGCGGGGCCTTGTTAAGGTGAGGCCGACGGCGGGAATTCCTGCTGCAGACGCCGGACCATCTGCCGCGCTGCCTCCGCCGCGGGGTCGCGGGCCCAGCTCCGCGCCCGGGTCTCGCGCCCACTGTCCCCTGGGCGCCCGCCCGCCCGCCTCTCCCCGCGGCTGGAGCAGGACCCGCCCGCCGGCCCCGGAGCTCCGCCCCCGCCACCCACCCTGCTTCCTACAGGGTGTGGGGTCCCACCCCTTGGGTGAAAGGACCGTGTGCCCCCTATTCACGAGGCTTAATGATGGGTAACACCGCCCGCCCGGCTTTCAGCCAAGGTCGGACGGCAGAGCAACGGGCCGCCACGCGGGCAGCTCACCCCTGCGCTGCTCTGCGCTCCCGCGGGAAAAGCGCGCGCTCCGCCCGGGTCGCAAACCCTCGGCGGGTGTCCAACGCGCCCCCGCGCCAGGAGCTGGTGGAAAAGCAGCTCCCAGCGCCCGGGAGGCAGGTTTCAGGGACCCGCGTTGTCAGCAGCACCCCCTCTGCTCCCAAGAGAAGCTGGGGCGACAGGATGTCCCCTCGGGAAACACGGGGCACTGAGAACCGGATCCCGGTCCTCGGCTCTTTCTCCCACAACTGGCTTCCAGCATGGAAACGCTCAGCTCTGCGCCTCACCCACCTCCCTGCTGAGGGGGGACATGGCCTGAGGCCACCTGCTCTCTGGACACACGGTACCTCCGCCTCTTCGCGGGTGTCCACTCGCAATTCTGCTTTCCTGTCACTTCTGAGTGACGTTTCTGTCTTCCAAGGTTGGCGTAAATATCCTCAGCAGGCGGAGAAGCCCCGTTCCCAGTGGAGGGTCCGCAACTGATGTTTTATCCCCGGTTTGATTTTGAGCAGAGACGGGACTGTTGGGTGCGCTGGATGTAAAATGCTCCCTACTTAGGAGCCGCCGCGGGACACCCACCCCTTCACACACAGGCTGCTGGGCGTGTAGAAAATAAATAAATAGAGGTGAATAGATGGAAGCGGCATGGCTGTCCAGACAGAAGTTATCATCCCGTTGAAAAAGTAAAACGGAGGCTCCTTGTGGGGGGATCAGCTTGGTGAACTCCCCTAAACGAACAGGGGTCTGTTACAGCCGTGTTTCCACTCACTGAGGATTATCTTCCAATTTCGGGGTTTCCTTGTTTTTTTCCCCACAGTGGAACGTTTCCATTTTCCCAGTGAAATTCATGGAGGACCCTTCCCGTAAACCAGTTTACACGGAAGCCACCTGTCTCGTGGCCCGGAGAGGCGGCCCCACCGGACACCAGCCCCATCTCCCCTTCCCCCCAGGCAGCCCGTGGTGCACCCCAAGAATCCCCGGGACCTCCTGGGAGTGCAGCCTGAGAATTGCTGATGTGGAGTGACACATCTGATTCTCCGGTGTGACTTGTCAAACTACTCATTTATTTATGAGCACAGCTGCAGTCCAACCTGACAGGCCTGCGGAACCGTCCGGGTTTATAACTGTGAATCAGCCGGAGGCAACGGGCAGGCGGCAGGTCTGCAAGGCCCAAGTCACCACTAACTGGCCCAGCGAGCAGGGCAGGGCCACCGAGCTGGCCCTCAGGAAGGTTTCCCAGGAGAGGAGGGGGAGGGTCAGCCCCCTTACGTGGGGGCTCCCTCCCTCCCTGCCCAGTCTCCTAATCGCCTGGTTCAAAGCTTACCCAGACTTGCCTCCGCCCACGATGCTTCCCCCAGGATTCCTCCAGAACTAAACTCATTTTGCGCGTCCTGAAACCAGAAGCTCGGGCGACTTCAGGGAGTTGGATGCACTTGGCCTCAGGCGTTTTCGTTGTGTCTCAGAGGAAGTCAGCCCGTCCAGCCGGAAACCCAACTTCCGCGTTCTTGACCCCGGGTCTCACCCTTCAGTAGCAATGATCATGATGATGTCCACCTACAGGGTTCCCGTCGTGGACAGACGGGGCGTGAAGATGTTAGGTACATCGCTTCTTTCAGTTTCCACAAGGTAACTATGGGAGGAGTACTATTTAATCCTATTTTTAAAAAGATTTTATGTATTATTTTCAGAGAGAGAGAGGGAGAGAGACATCCATGTGTGGTTGCCTTTCACCTGCCTCCAGCTGGGAACCTGGCTGGAGACCTGGCTTGCAACCGGGTCACTTGCCCTGGCTGGGACTCGAACCCGCGACCCTGTGGTGTAGCGACGCTGCTTCAACCCACGGAGCCACCAGGCCTGGGCGCCACGTGTCATCTTTACATGCTGTTCCCCTTCCATACGGGACAGACCACGACCCTCTGTGGCGCTACCGACAGACCCCCAGATGCAGACTTTTTGTTCCGTTTTCCGGGTAGGCTGAAAGCTTCTAAAAACAGCGAAAGGTGCAAAAATGTTTAACCCCACGTCCGGAAGGCGGGAGGGCGGGGCCTTGACCGCGACCCCCGCTCAGACTCCGGGACGGTGGACGCGGAACCGCCCCGCGAGCTCAGGAAGGGCCGGCGGCTGTGTCCTCGGAGGCCCTGGTGCGGGCAGAGGCTGCGGTGCCGTCAACCAGGAATCGCGCGGGGAAGAAATCCGGCCTCTGAGTATCCGGGTTCGCTAGGGACGCTTTGGACGTAAAATGCGGCTGCGGAAACCGGGGGTTAGAACAATCAGGCACGGGCCGCAGTAATCGTGTTATTTCCCTGTAACCTGTCACCTGCGTGCGGCCACTCCTGCCATTAACACCCAGCACCGCCCTTGCTGGTCAAAGGCCCGAGTTCTGCGTGGAGCAACCCGAACCCCCGCGGCCCTGCCCGCGCGGCAGGACCGGCTGCGCAGCGGCTGGAACATGCGCTCCGCCTGCGCACGGGGTGTTGGAAGGAACGGACCAGAGCCCCCCTCGCCCCACGTTCTGACCACGGGGAGCAAAATTCCGTTCCTGTCTGTGCGGCAGTTGTGAGGCCGCTTCCCGCAGGTGTCATTTCCGCTCCATTTCCTACCTCCAGCCCGCACCCCGGGAAACCGTTAAACTCTCCGCGCCGTTACCTCTAAGCCGGAGACCAAAGATACAGTGTAACTGTTTGATCCCAGAGGCCGAGGTCCAGCAGTTACACTGTAACTTAGAAGCTAAGAAATAGTACCCGTTGCCTTTTCTGGGAGCCAATTAAATAACGAGGGACCCACCCTCAAGGTCGCGATTCGCATAATAATTAACCGATTTTATTATACAGCCCTTGCCAGACCTTTGGTTTCACGACGGAAAGTTCACAGAAGAATAATGACGCCTGTCTCCTCGCCTCGGCGGTGCCCAGCAGGGCAGCAGCGGAACAGGGAGTCGTGGGGTCAGATAATGGCCCTGTGCCGGCCTGCAGCTCCGTCTCCTTCCTAACAAGGCAGTTATTTGACTAAATGACCTCCGGTTACTTCCCTGAGCTTGCTGATGGCGGGTATAAACGTGCGCCCTGGCCTAGAGTGAAAAAGCCAACGATGGCTGGGGTAGCTGTAATTAGAAAAGGTGAAGTACCTGCGTCTGCGGGGAGAACACAAGGAGAGGAATGACAGTGGCCGTATGGGGGACACTCTGTCCTCCAAGCTGGGGCTCAGTGTTCCTAACACAACCCACGTATGTTGTCACTGCTGCTGTTATCCGCATGGTACGTGTAAAATTTACACAGGGGGGGGGTGGGTCACCACCTCTCAAACCCCCTCACTTGCCTCCAGGGCTCGGGTCTCTCTAGGGGTGGAAGATGCTGAACAGGAAAATCATGATGAAGGCACAAAAGCAAGGGAGTGGAGCCAAGATGGTCTTTTCCAGAAATGGTGCCAGGTCAACCGGACAACCAAGAAAATCAATCATTAAAAGGATCTGAGTACAGACCCTACACGCTCCCCACCCCAAATAAAGCGAATTACAGGCCTGACAGTGACACGCAAGACCATGGCAGTCCCAGAAGATAACGGAGGAACCGGGTGACGTTTGAGGTACAACCCGCAGCAGATCCGCGCGAGGAAAACGCAAGGTCCGCTTCACGGCCGTTCTGAAATCATATGCTGAGCGAAGGGACACGCCAGCAGAATGGAAAGCCAAACCGCAGGCTGGGGGGAAATACTTGCAAAGCACATTGATAAAGGACAATAATCGAAGGCACACAAAGAACTCCTAAAGCTCCGTGACAAGAAAAGAAACAATTCAGTTGAAAAATGAGCCCAAGACCCGAACAGACGCCAAACCAAAGACAGACAGACAGACGGCAAATACGCCCATGGAAAGATGCTCCGTTTCACATGTTGTCAGCGGAGCGCCGATGAAGACGACACTGGGCCACCTCTACACGCCTGTTAGGACGGCCATACCCGAGCAGTGACCCCACCCTGCCACGCAGGTGACAGTGCCAGGCAGCAGGACACTCACTGCTGGTGGGAGCCAGTGCCGCCACTTGGGAAGACAGTTTGGTGGTTTCTGACGGAACCCGGTGGGCTCTTACCGCGCTATCTACCCATCACACGCCTTGGTGTTTACTCCAGGGCGTTAAAAAGGCACGTCTATGTAAGAACCTGCACACGCATGTTTATAACAACGTGGCCCGTAGTCGCCCATCTAGGATCCAGAAAACACCGATGGAGGGTGAGTGCGTGTTGGAGGGAGGGTGCGTGTTGCTACGCGTGTTTCCAACTGCGCGGACGGTGCGCCCAGGGCGCCGCAACGTGAGTGCAGGCCCGTCGGGTGCCCATCGGGTGGGGGGCAAGGACGGTGAGGGCAGCCCCCTGGGGGAGACGGAGGTGCCTCCCTGCACCTCTCTCTCCATGTTTCTGTGAACTGGAAATTGTTGTTTAAAAAAAAAAAAACTTTCAAAAGGAAAAGTCAGAAGACAAGGCAGCCTAAGGGTCCAGATGATTCGGGAGGAAAAGAACCGTCCGGGGACCAGAAGGCAGCACCCTGGATGTTGTTGTCTTTAGGCCTCTGTGAAAACGTCCTGTCGGCGTAGAAGAATGACTGGCCCGCCCCTGCGGGGGGCCCCGATCATGGGGACGGGAGGTGGGCGCGGCGGGAAGGTGCGAGGCGTGTCTGCACGCAGGCTCCCTGGGACAAGAGTCCGGAGCAGCGGCACACAGGCTCCTCCCGGCAGGTCCGGGGAGGCTGTGTTTGCAAACCGGGGACCTTTTCCCCTGGAAACAAAACCTGGGCTCTCCCCTAAGAGGCTAGTTGAAGAGACGGTTAACATCGTTAGGAGCTTCTCCATGACCTTGGATTTTCCGAGATGCGTTTCTTCTTAGTAGGACCGATTGACCACGGTAACAGTGCTGCGCTTGGCTGCGAAGGGTCTACGTCCCGCAGCACGGGGTCTGGATTTGATCTTCCTGGCTTTGCTCCCTCTCTTCATCCACCTCCTCCTGGCTCCTTCGGTCTCTTCTTCTCTGGGTTACCTCTCTGCTCCGATTATCTGCTGAGGGGTGACGAAATAGGTTTCCACGAATCCATTGATTGAGTCTCTGCATCTGCCCTGGCCAGAGGGGTGAGGTGTTCTCTGCCTCTGGTTGCCCTTGTCCGCGTTCTTAGCAACCAAGGGGTGGAAAGACAAGCCTTTATTTTGACTTAACCGAGCAGGTTTTGGTGTTTTTATTTCTAGCCCATGCCTGTCATTTCCCGAAGCTCATTAAACTAAGGCATTTTTTCAAAGAAAGCCTATAAAACGGCGCTGAGATTGGCACAGACAGTGCGCGTCCGCTCCGGCAGGCAGCGCCGACGGGTATGAAGCTAGAACATCGGTGTTGGAGCTCAAATCAATTCCAGCCGGTTCACCCAAAGCCGAAACTGCAAAGAGTTACACGTCACCCACGCTTTTCTCCTTTTCCTCTCGCTCATTTTAATCCGCTTTACGTTTCCTAGCGATGGAATGAGACAGTCGGTTAGCAGCTCCCGGTCCCGTGGTATTATCTTTGGGCACAACTGGAAGCAGCACTGCAGTCGGTGACCCAACTATACACATAGCAGCCTTGCCCCCCTTTCAGCGACGAGAACCCGCCGTTGCCCGGCGTCCTCGTCTTTCACGGGTCAAGGCAGTTCGCCGTTTCGCCCCATCGGTCGATGTCCTCAAGCGGTGCATAGGCAGCGGTTGATATCAAACAAACAGGACAATAAAACCGGATCCTCCCTCATCACCCAGCTCCGCATCGGCGTCGGCTCACAGGGGCCTATTTTCTCCACTCGACAGACATTCAGGTGGTCGTTGCCACGAGGTAGATGTGTTGCAACAAACTGGGTGTGAAGTTCGAGGGGTCGGGGAGGGGGGCTTCCCGGCAAAGCAAGGGCCCACGGCTTCGCGCTAGTCGCTGGGTGGCTGGTCCACCCGGTGTCGCACGATCAGACCGTGGCCCAAGGACAGAGTCCCAGGAGTCCCTTCGCTGGGGTCGCCTGTCACCCTGGTACCTCATTGGCCGCCGCTCACCCAGCGGGGCCTGGGCACGTGGTCAGGGGTCCGGGTGGGGTGGTGACTGGTTTTCCATGTGTGGCCCTCTCCTGCCCGGACAGTGGCAGTGAGCCGTGCCGTGTGCTAGTCACGCAGCCAGCCTGCTCTCTGCCCCTCGGCAAACACATGCCTGCACACGTCTGTGGGCCAGTTTCCAGCACGTCCTGTTTTCTAGTGCCACTGGGGGGTCTCCCCAGGCTGCCCAATGGTCCGACCTCCTTGCACCTCCCCGTGTCCACCTTTCTGTGCTCAGAACGCAGGTAGAGGCATGGCGCGGTCCATCCCCGAGGCCCAGTATTCGCTTTCTGCTGTTTACGAGTTATAACATGTCTGTGCATGTAGATGCTTTGATGCTCTCATGTTTATGGAACATTTTAAATGCCAGGGCCTGCATGTGTGATTTAATCCTTGAAATGGAATACGACGCTTTGGTAATGTGGGGGAAATTTTTCTATTCAATGATGTGAACAGTCGAGATAATCTATTAAGTACGTATCTGGCAGCGACTGGAAAACAAGGGCTTGATCGCTGGGCTGTGGAGCGACTGCAGCGGACGGATGCCAAGCAAACACGCCCCATGGGGCACGTGTCAGCCGGTGACACCAGAACTAAGACAGTCCCGTGACTGAGAACCATGACTTCACTAAAGCCGCGGAGCCCGGCCGGATGCAAGAGGAAGAACCGGGAGAATCAGAAATGCTAGTGCAACACGTGGAGGAAAAATGGCCAAATGCTGGTATCAGTCAGGACAGGAATAAGATTAACACGAATCACTGGTGCTTCATTCATTTGGTTCTCCCACCCCCGCAGCATTCCCGAACTGAAGCGAGGGCCCGTGGACAGAGTGACCGTGACCAGGGCACAGGCGGGAGTGGGGGGGCTTGGAGAGGGGTCGTGGGGCACACCAGCAGGCCCCTCTGTTCACATGGACTGTGACCCAGCACGGCCGCTGAAGTCTCAACACGTCCTCCCCCGCGGTCTCTGCCATCCCTGCAGCCCGTAGGCTGGGGCTGAATCCCTCCATCCACCTGCCAACAGCAAACAGGCTCAACTGCGCAGAAAGCGGTGCAGAGGCCACCCCGAGGTGGGGCACGTCTGGGGTGCCCAGCGCCTCGACCGGGGCGGCCCCTCACCCTATAGGACACCTGCTGCGTAAGGCCAACCAGGAGACAAAGAAGCATCGCTCACAGGAAAGAACAGAACAAAACCCCAGAAAAGAACGAAGTAAAATGGGGATAAGCAATCGGTCTGCCAGCTGCAGCGTTTGAAACACTGGTTATAAAAATGCTCAGTGAACTTAAGGCAAGAGTAGATGAACTTAGTCAGACAAAGAGATAGAAAGTATAAAACCAGAGGTATAAAGCGTAAAAAAAGAACCGGTCAGAAGCGAAACCTACATGGGCCTACATGGCAGGGCTCAGCGGCAGAGGCGATGGCGTCGAGAACCGAGTCAGAGAGTCGGTGGATAAGGAAGAGGATACCCAGCCAGGCGGCAAAAAGAAAAATATCTGAACCGTGAGACTAGTATGGTACCTGAGTCCACTTCAAACCAACATTCACCTGATGGGGCGCCAGAAGGAGAAGAGAACGAGAAATGGAAAACCTATGAAAAAATAATGACAGAAAACTTCCCTAACCTAGTGAAGGAAATAGACATGCCAGTCCAGGAAGCAGAGAGAGTCCTGAACAAGATGAACACGGAGAGGACCCCCCCCCCCCAAGGCACATCAGGTTATAGTTGAAATGTACGTGTTAAAGACACAGCGAGTTGAAAGTGGCAAGAAAAAAGCAGTTAATCGCCTACAAGGGCACTCCGACAAGACCGTCAGCTGATTCTCAGCAAAAACTTTGCCGGCCAGAAGGGACTGTCATGAAACATTCAAAGTGATGAAAAGGACCTATAGCCGAGCTACTCTGCCCAGCAAAGCTGTCGTTCAGAATCAAAGGACAGATAAGGTGCTTTCAAGACACGAAAAAGCTAAAGGAGTTCATCACCTCCAAGCTGGAATTACAAGACATGTGAAAGGGTCCTTTTGGAAGATGAAAAAAAAGAAAAAGAAAGAAAAAAATAGGAATAATAAACTGGCAAAGATACATACCTATCAACAATTCCTTTAACTGCAGGTGGATTAGGGTTCTATTCAAAAGACATAGCGTGATTAAATAGGTAACAAAACAAAACCCTTATATATGTTGCTCAGAAGGGACTCATTCAGCTCAAAATGATCCTGCAAATCTCCATTTTTATCACCAGACTAGTTCCCCTTGTTTTCAATAGCCAAGCTTTGTAGCAACATCTTGTTTTTAAATGCCAGGGGAGCTTATATGGAATAAAAATACAATACTTTGATACATTTAATTAATATGTCCTTTTCAACCCTCCAGATACCATTAAAAGTATCTTCTAAAATATTACAAAAAGAATGGGGAAAAAATCAGTCTTTATTAGTCTCTATGAAGGTTAGCAAACTCATCAATTAACATTTCCAGTTAATTATGCACATGCATTATTACTTATCTGGAAATGTCAATAGCTTTGTACAATTTGATCTCAGATGGATATTTTAAAAAATAATTTCTGCTACGCCAGGTTTGGTATTTGACAGAACTGGGAATTCTCACTTTTCTTCAATATTTTTTTTTATTTAATTATCCTGCATAAAATTAAGGCTGTGATTAGGTGGTTTGATCCCGTCTACATTGTCACAGATTGTTTCCTTAGTGTATTTTAAAATCTTTTATTAATTAAACTATCAAACGGTAAGTTGAAATCTTCATACTTCTTCCGCGATAAAATTTCCACTTGGAGTTAAATATATCCGGATCCTAGATCCTCGATCAACTAGGGAGGTTGATTGTTTAATCACCTATTTTTAAATACATTACACATCACATGGGTTGCTAGTGTGAAGCTAACTTCTTTATTCTTAGGTGCGTTTTTTGCATATTGACCTTACGAAAACAGGATGAAGTCTTAGCAACCAAGGGAACCTCCGCAGACTAAAGCTTGATTCGTGAGGACCTGATCACTGCTCCGGCTTTATAGTGCCCATCAACCCCTCAGTGCCCGGCTAGCTTTGGTTCACGTTTTGAGGAACGAACTCTCGTTAGGGCACCTGCAGACAGCAGCAGAGGTTTGCGGAGCATCACAGTTCTCGCGCGGAACCAGTCTAACGGGCCAGCGGGAACCTGCTGGGGACAATCAGCCAGGACACCCACCCTCCCCACCCTACCAACGGCTCAGTCCCAGGCAGGTTTCAACCGTCCTCACCCCGTCTGCCTTCTCCGTGTTTCAAGTATTCTGGGCGCTTGATAACCATGGATTAAGATTCTGAAAGAAATACCCAGTGTCAGTGATGACCATTCTGATTCAATGTCAGCAACGTTATTGAACAAGTACTATGATCCAGAGAAGGGCGGTGACGAAGGGTAATTCCAAACTATTGGCAACATGTATCACTTCTTTCTGAAAGTTCAGGGAAGAAGAATTCCATGATGTATAAGCATTGGCTTGAATAGTGGGGGAATTTGTCAGGTGGCCTTCAGATACCAGCAGATGTCTTTTTTGTTCGTTGAAAATGTTTTATGTGACAAAAATCTAATGGTTTTATGTTGCTGAAAATCCTTACGGATTCCTAAAGTCTGGAGGCGGGGGATACACACAAATGCTTTATTTTCCCCTCTGACATCTTCTAATTAAACCAGGGGTATGCTGCATGGCACAATAGCTTTGTTACAGTGTCAGTAATTGCAGGGTTTGATCGTTAACGTACATTGGAATAAAAAAAATGGGACATTTCGGATATTAAGTAAGGTATCAACCGTCTGCTGTGAGGAAGTACTTCAAGATAACGACTTGAAAAAATCTGATTATGTACCGTGAACCAGCTGACCCCAGACCAGTGCCTTCCGCTAACCTGAGGCCAGAAGGCAGAGCCCGTCAGGAATCACAAACCCAGCGGCAGTCGCTGCTTTTGTACAAATTGTAGTTGGCAGATACTCTCTGTGTTTCAAATTGGGTAATTAATTATATTAGCTGCACTGCATGTCATACATATTAGAAACAATGATATGTTTGCAACGCAACAAATCCCATTCTGTTATTGTTAATGGACGTGGCGTGTACAGCAGGCGTCTTGCCTTCCTGCCATCAAAACTACCAGCCTTAAAATTAGTTTTCGTCGCGTGTTTTTGCACAGTCCTCAGTAACCGCGAGTGTGTTAGAGGTGGGGTTGTGAGGGTTGCCAGTGAAGTTGTAAGACGTAAAATTGGGCACCTTGTGGTTGTGTGTGTGTGCGTGTGTGCGTGTGAGTGACCTTATAAAAACATTTGACGGTGATTTTGTCAAGAAACCAGTCTCGGCCTTTCCTCCCTGACCACCGCATTGTGATGTTTGCTGTTGACCATCCCTGAGTGTCCGACAAGATGCAATAAGAATCATTTTTTGAAAGATGGGGAATTCTTATCGAGTCTGCCTCCACTGTGTGCCGTGCAATCGCCTGCATTTTAGGAACCTTTCATTACGCCCCAGTCACGAGGCCTCCGTTCCTTCCCCTCCCCTGGGGGTGGGGCGCGTGGGCCACAGGGCCGTGTGGGTGCCGCCCGGCGCCGCAGGGGCGAAGGCTGTCATGGCTGAGGCTCTGTGCGCGGTGGCCGGAAGGAGCGCACGGGGACAGCTCGTGACGCTGTGGCAGGACGCCATCGCGGGCCACCGCTCTGCCCGTGGACCCGGGAGTGCGGGGCTTTGAGGACGCGGCACTGGGGAGGGGTGCGTCCACGTCCCCAACCCCCACGGGGGTCCCAGCGCGAGGAAGACTTGGGTCCACAGAGCCTTCCTTCCGTGAACGTTGTTGTGCTCTCTCTCCAGGGTGTTTCTCCTGGAGGACGGCAGCCTCAAGATTCACAACGTGACCAGGTCAGATGCGGGACCCTACACCTGCCTGGCGACTAACCAGTTTGGCACCGCCCGGAATACGGGCAGCCTCGTCGTGAAAGGTACCTGGTCCCCTCTGTCCGGGCCGGTGAGCTGGGGGTGCCCGGGCCCAGCGCACCTGCCTCGCGCCCACCCCGGCGCCACGCTGCACGCGGGAGACATGGGAGCAGGTCGCGTGTTCGCGGGCAGCGTGTGCCCTGCCCCGGGGGTCATGCCCCCCCCAGGGGAAGCCCCTCGGGGTACAGATGCTGGGGGGCAGGTAATGACGCAGCATAAACCTGGCCCGAAAGTACCTGAATTTTCACCAATGCCTGGGAGTGGGGCGGCCCGGACACCCGGGTAAAGTCCATGGATAATGTTCTTCGTGGTTCAGTTTCCTCCAGAACCTCTCACTTTGGGGGACGTTGGGGCTTTTTGGCTCGTAACCGGTTCATTCGTGTCCAAGCTCCGGGTGTCCAATGCGGGAAACGCGGGCTCCTGCGCACACGCTAACAAGCAGCGCTTTCCGAACAGAAGGAAATAGAACTAGGAGCGTCCACACCGGCCGTTGGCATGTTCCCCTCCCAGCGAACAGAGGCTCCTGCCATCGGGGGGCCGGGCTGCGTCCCCCAGCCCCGAGCCAGACGGGGGCGTCACGCGTGGGACGGGCCGCGCGCTGATCGGCCACCTTGCCGTGACGCTAGCGTGTTCCCTAGAAGCCGCGGCCCCTTGGCCATTTCACCGCCTCCCGCACGACAGAAACCAGGGTCTCGATAAAGCCACTCGCGCCCCTAATCAGGCCCCAGGGACTCCGTCCAGCCGTCGGTGCTTCCTCCTCGTTTCTCTCAAGAACGAGGGTGCTCCGTGGACGGCGGTGGGCGGCTGCCCTGCGGCTCCCCTGCAGCCGGTCTCCAGCACGCGAACTCCCGTGTCGCTGGCGGGCGAGCCTGCCGGCACCGGCTCCGTGTCACCTGGGTCCCTGTGTCGACCAGGGTGGCCCGTCTGACAACGTCACGGGCTGAACATGGTGCCGCCCTCAGTTTCCAGACGGGGGGCCGCGTGTGTGCCGCGTGTGCGCTGTGTGTGACCACACGTGGTTCTCCGGGAGGCGTTCGGCAGGGCCGGCTGGTGGGTGTGAACGCTTCACGTGGAGTCACGGGCATTCACGGCGGACAGGCAGGTTTGTGGCCTCATTTCGAAGGGAGCGGGGGCAGGGGCTTCGTTCACGTTACCCCTTCACTCCCGGTGGAATCAAACCACGCGGAGGAGGACACGTCCTTGCCGGTCACCTTCCCCAGCGCAGAGGCATCAGGGTCCCCCGGGGACAGGAAGGACAGAAGTCACCTTCCCCAGCGCGGGGGCATCGGGGTCCCCTGGGGACAGGAAGGACAGAAGTCACCTTCCCCAGCGCAGGGGCATCGGGGTCCCCGGGGGACAGGAAGGACAGAAGTCACCTTCCCCAGCACGGAGGCATCGGGGTCCCCGGGAGACAGGAAGGACAGAAGTCACCTTCCCCAGCGCGGAGGCATCGGGGTCCCCCAGGGACAGGAAGGACAGAAGTCACCTTCCCCAGCGCAGAAGCATTGGGGTCCCCGGGGACAGGAAGGACAGAAGACCGCAGCCGTGGAAAGGCGGGTCCTCAAACTACGGGGACGCGTGAGCCGGACTGGCGGTCTCCCCGCCGAAGTGCAGCGTTGGGTCCCCTCTGCCCGGAGATTCAGGACATGTTAGCAGTGGGGACCCCTGAGCGGATGGCACGTTCCTCTTCCCCGAATGTGGCCGGAGCCGTGGGGGCCGTGGTGGGTCCACCGGGAGTTAGTGGGAGAGGAAGGAAGGCTCACCCGTCGGGAGAGACGCAGGCCGGGCCTGCTGGTGGCCCCCGGGCCCCTGTCACGTGCAGCAAGCCCTCCACACGGTGTCCTGGCTCTTCGCTGGGAAGGGACCGTACGCGGGATTTTTCAGGAAAGTCCGCGTTGTAACTGTCCACCGGTTCAACCGTTTCCCTCACCATGAAGAGGGAACCACCTGCTGCTTGTTCAAGTGGTTTAGTGTGTGTGTGTGTGTGAGGGGGCGGTTCTCCTCTAGGACGTCCATCCGGTTGGCAGGACACAGCCAAACGTGATTTTGTTGCTCACATGAGATCAGCGCGGGGTGACCCCCTGGGTGACGGGGTGCTGAAGAGCAAGTGAGAAATTTCCGTAAAGCTGGGGACACCATCGTCTCTCCTTGAACTTCTTTATCAGCCTCAGTCATGCAAAAAAGGTGGTTGTTCGACAGCTTGTACAAGGATCGCAGTTACAAGAGAGAGACAGACGTTTCGCAGCTTAGTTCTTGGCTGATAAGGCTTATCTGCGTTAAGAGGATTGTCTGCACGCCTGGCTGAAATGTCTGTGTGCAGAGGAGGAGCCTGTTCCCACGTAGGCATCCTGCGTTCTGGGGCGCCAGCCTCCCTGGGGTGCAGGGCGCCAGCCTCCCTGGGGGTGAGGGGCACCAGCCACCCTGGGGGTGCAGGGCGCCAGCCTCCCTGGGGGTGCAGGATACCAGCCACCCTGGGGGTGTGGGGCACCAGCCTCCCTGGGGGTGAGGGGCACCAGCCTCCCTGGGGTGTGGGGCACCAGCCTCCCTGGGGGTGCGGGGCACCAGCCTCCCTGGGGTGCGGGGCACCAGCCTCCCTGGGGTGTGGGGTACCAGCCTCCCTGGGGTGCAGGATACCAGCCACCCTGGGGGTGCGGGGATCAGCCTCCCTGGGGTGCGGGGCACCAGCCTCCCTGGGGTGCGGGGATCAGCCTCCCTGCGGTGCGGGGCACCAGGTCTCCCAGAGGGACGCGTCCTGGGCTCAGACGGGGAGTCGGGGGAGAGGGCGGGCGGTTTCCACGCGGAAGGACCGGGATGACGATTCCCGCGTGACGCACACACCAAATGGGCTCCTGAAACTCACATAAGGGGAAATCATTCGATCTGGCATTTGGCAAATTATTAAAAAGCAGAGGCGCAGCAGGCTATAAAAATGATCTTGTTTGCAGGCGACAATTGTTTGTGTTTCCCAACCAGGGAAGTTTCGGATGTTCAATTACAGGCCTCATTGCCTTACTTCCCACTGAAACGCCGGGACTTGGACACGCGTGTCTAACGCGCAAATTGAGCGCCGGTGCGGTTCAGTCAGTGGCGTGTTCTTTGCGGTGGGCTGTGTCGTGCCAGCGGCGTCACCGCGCCAACCCCAAGCCGGCTTCCCAGCAACGGCGGGACGCGTGGGGCTCACGGACAACTTGGGGGTGGTGAACAGCCCGGCAGGGACGCCTCCCCGAACTGCCGCCCTGGGCCCCCCGTTCTTCACCCCCCTGGCCTGCCAAGAGCGATTTAAAGCATTTGATTATAACAAAGGCTTTGATTTCAAAAGCATGAATGGGAGTCATTGGACGGCTGCGCGAATGGGCAGAATGGTCCCTGCCGGTGTCGTGTGTACCGTGTCGTGGCTTTCCCGTCGCCATCGGTTGCTCGCTGCCACCTCCGCCATCCGCACCACCGACCGCCATTCGTCAGGCTCCGTCCCGGGGTCTCCGCTCACGCCAGGGGAGACTGAGGCCCCGAACCCTGAAACCAGCTGCCCAGGGTCCCGGGTGAGGGAGGGGCAGGCAAACCATCCTTGCTGTTCATCTTCTGGCGTATTTGTGTCGGAATCAGAGCCCCGGGCACGTGACAGTGGCCGAGTCTGGGGACGTAACGTCACGGTGACTTGCGGGCAGCTTCCGTTAGAGACATCGGCTGTCCTCCATGGAGCAGCGTCTCCGCCTGCTTGTGCTCCTTTGCGCTGGCGGTAACTTTCCCTGACCCTCAGGGGGACCCTGGTTGAGCTTTGGCAACACCATACACCTGTGTCCCCCAAAACTAGACCAGCAGAGATGTTTCCTTCGCCCTGCAGAGCTGTGCCGGGTGCCACTTCCCCCCGGGTCCCGCCCGGCCCCCCGCCCTGCGTTTCTCCCCAACGGCGGCCTGAACACAGAAACGCAGGGCAAGTTCCGTGCCCGGCTCCCCGCACCTGACGGCAGACGCCAGCTTCCCACTCCCTGTTCCTGCTAGAAGGGAACGGTGAGCCGCAGAACGAGTGGGGTTCGGCCTCGCCAGGTACGGAGGTGCCGGCCACGGTGCACCTGAAGTGAACGTGAGGAAGTTACCATTGTACACCCCCTCCACTCAGGTTTAAAAACAAAAACAACTAAAACACAGAACAAGGTAAATGGACAAAACACAAACTGGAGCAACAGCATCTCTAAAGAGCCGAGGGGTCACGTAGGATCTGGGGCCACTGTGGGAAGGGGCGTCATCCCTACGGAAAGGACCCTCGGACCCCAGGTTGGTGCTCAGGCCGCGGAGGCTGAAAAGGGACGGAGGTGGGTCCCGGGCTTTCATGCAGGCGGCGAGGGAAGGCGGGAGCCACAATCGGACTGAAACCTGGCCTGCGCCTCCTCTCCTGGGCCTTCCTCCGTCCTCCCACGCCCACCCCCCTCAGCCCGGGTCCTGCCAGAGGGGAAAGGCGTCTGCAAGCCCCGCCTGCTGTGGGAGGGTGGGCTTCTCCGGCCTGCAGGACGCTGTCCCCGCGCAGAACCGTGAGTTGGAGGCCTGGACCGTTGCGGCTGTTGGGTGCTCAGCACGGAGCAGCCGGCCTGTCGGTCCTTCCGGCCGAGTCCGCAGCCTCTGCTCTGCGTGGGGAGACGTCAGGCCCTGTTTGACCACTTGCGGAAGATCCGTCCACTGGGTCCCTCCAGCAAGCCAACCACAGAGGGTCCCCGACTTTATTTCACATCCTTTCCTCCTGGACGGATGCCTGCCAGCTGCCGCCTCTGCACCTCCAGAGGCAGGACCACGTGCTGCGCGTTTGCCGGTGAGTCTCACTGGAGCACCCAGCACCCAGCACCCAGCGCCCAGCACCCAGCGCCCGTCCGCAGGCCCAGCACAGGTGAGCGCGACAGGGCCTGGTCTCCACGTCTGGCCGCAGTCACCCAGTGGGCTGGCTTCCCCCCCGCCCCCACGCATTGATCATTAAACACGAACCATGGGAGAGGCTCCTGCCCTGACCACCGAAAGCAGCTTCCTCGGAACAATATCGCACGGGTCATCAACCACAAACACCGCCGACGTGTCTTTATAAAAAATAAAATTAGAAGCATGAAGGAATTGTGGGAATGACCGAGGCGTCTGCCGCAGGAGTGGCCGTCCTCTGGAGAAGAGAAGGCTTCGCCCAGGTGGGTGGCTTCTGAGTTGGGTGGGTCAGGAACACAAACCCACCCGAAAGCAGGAAATGCCTGAGTCGAAATGCGGGCCGCCTGCCAGAGCCAGGAAGACGAACTCCGGGCTAAGAACGGGCGAAGCTGACCCTGTCGGTCTGGCGCTGGGACACCTGATGGCCGCGTCCCCGGTAATAAAAGCAGCACGGACTGGCCGGCCGAATGTCACTGAGAACCAAACTCCGTGCATATCAATTCCCGACTGGATCCAGTTCTTTTTCAGAGGCCTCCTTGAAAACAGCAAACCTATTGGGAAAAAGATAACCAAGTAAAAATGTTAAGTTCTGACCCACAAGGGCGGGGGTTCAATGACATGCTACCGGAAATAGCCAGAGCCAGAAACAAGTGAACAGACCAGAGAAAAACCCAGCGGATAGCAACGTGGAACTTACCGGACAGGGGTTCTTAAACAATCACGATTAATAGGGTCAAAAACCGATGAAAAGATGAAGCAAGTGAGCAGAGACATGCCGCCTGCTAAAGTCAACTGGAAGTTCCAGAAGCGAGAAATAAAAAAATGCAAAATTAAGGGCACAATAGTGGCTTGTGGCCACGTTAGATCTGCCCACGGGAGGGTGGCTAAGTGGGGAGTGTGAATGGAAACTGTCCAGACTGTGCCCTGCACAGGGACCAGGACGGGTGACAGGACAGAACCTAAGGGTCCCATGGGGCATGACAAAGAGTCTGGCACATGTTACATGACCAAGAACGTCCCCTTTGGACCAAGACCAAATACAGCCCCAGCTGTATTGGAAGGAAACTTGGCCATCGATTAAAAAACACTGACAATGACAGCAAGCATCCTAGTCAAGATAAATGCAAAGGGAAGTTTAAATAGGTCAGGAAACCAAAAGACAGAAAAAAGCCTCCTCATGACAAAAGATCCACTCTCTCCAAAAGGACAACCCTCAGTCTGAAGGTTGAAACAACAGTCAGGGAATCTGGGACAGCAGAATGGCGCTGGTCAAGGGCCGGAAAATAGTGCCAGTAGGAATTCTATTCCTAGCAAAAGTATCCTCCCATCCCATAGGCAGATGAAATAAAGACGCTGTGAAATAAACAAAACCTGAGAGCATCTATCACTTTCACAGAGGCCCTAAAATGCTAACGAGGCGTATACATGTAGAGGGAATATGACCTCAGGGCGAAGTATGTAAATAAGAAGTATGTAAAGAAGAAACCAATATGGCCCCAGAGCGAAGGAAATAACTGGAAGAAGAAACCAGGCGACGGGAGGGGAAGATGTTAATAGCAGGGCAATTGGACATCTGAGACATGAGGAAGAGGGCCTGATTTTAAAAGGATTTATTCCCAGTCCTCCCAAGTTTACCAGCAGGAGAAAACATCCAAGAATTCTGTCACCTGTTTGAAGTGCTTTTTATACATTAGTTTCCTTTCTGCTGGTATCTTAGCAACATTTCCGATCATGTCAGAGGCAGATGAAGGCAGAACCCCACGTGTGAACAGAGGGAGAAGGTGCAGCGATCTTTCTGATGTGTTTCTCCATCTTCTGAGAGGAACCGGTAACTTCAGAGACACCTGAGCGGTAATTATTCTGATCTGTGCCGCTCAGCGTCCCCCGCGGATGGCGGTTTCAACTGAGCTGAAAGGTACTGAAGAAAGAGACAAAAACAAACAAAAGCCACATTTTCTGGGGTGGCCAGGTGAGCCGTTCCCCCTCGGATGGGCATCCCTGGGCATCAAAAACTACCTGCAGGGTCACGATGTGAGCAAAAGCACCTTTGGCTCCAAATTCCAGGGAACGCGCCGCCTTAGCATTCAGGGAAATCCCACTAAGCCGTGAGGACCAAAAAATTTAAGTAGTTCGTTTTCACGTCTCCTGAGGCTGCTCACCTCCACAGATGTGTTCTGGAAACATCACGCACCGTTAACGTTCATTTGAGGAAAGCTATTCATCAAAAGCAGCGCGTTTTATATTAAACCTCCCCTTATACTTGCTAAGAGCAGGGTTGTGAGATCAAGGCCTGTTCGGGGGAGCTTTGCCTCCCTGACTGGACGGGCGATGGTCCACATAGAGTCCTGTGACCTGATGGACTCCTCGTGACGGTTGTCCTTTCTAGACAGAAGACGCTCCCAAAAGCCACCCTAGTCTGTCCGTAACAGACCAGGAAACCCTGCCGTGATTTCCTTTCTGTCTTTCCAAAGTTGTTCCTGAAAACTACAAACCCAGCAACGCAGAGAAAATAGTGTTCGTCACTTCCACATGCCCACCAGGAAGGGCGGGCCATCACCCACTCACACCCAAATCCATTTCATGTTTCCCCTCACCTGCTCCCCAGGACCCACCCCCAACATCCTAGAATTCCTTTCCTACATTTTTCAGGATGCGCCTTTCAAAGGCGAGGGGTTCTTTTTGAGATCACAGCAAAACCAGCGCCCTTATTTTAAAAATAACAATCGTTACTAGGTTCTATTTAGGTGACGGCCTCACACATACGCGCATGAATCTGCACGCGTGCAAGTAGACTAAAAGCATCACCGCCGACGCACGTGTAGGCTTACGTGTGCGTTAACCCTCTTCGCCCGTGAACGTGATGGTCCCAACACGGATTCTCGGAACCCTTGAGATTGCAAGTCGGATCAGCCACGTTCCATAACCTGGAAGACGTGCAAAGCCTTAGCCACGTGCTTTAAACTCAGGAACTGGAATCTGGAGCGTGATGCAACGGACCGTGAACCTCTGAAAGCCGACACGGCGTCCCGTGTTAATGACAGTGAATCACAGTTGAATTCCCCGGGAGGCGGTTGTTTATTCCGTGGATGTTTTTCTCACCAACCGCATTTTTACGGAACGCGACTTTGTCCAGGCTTCAAAGTGTGAGAGACTCTCTGATGACACGTCTGACATCGATTGGCTTTTCCTTACACAGACATTTCAGAGTCCGATATCAAAGCTGGCGGCGCTGTCCCTGGGAGCCCGGCCCCGGACGGGCCACGCGGACACGCTGGGGACAGCGTGTCTTGACGCCCACGTCCAGGCCCCTGGGGGAGCCACTGCGTCCGTGTTTCCCGCGAGCTGAGGAGCCGTGATGGGACTCACTCTCCGGGGAATCCTCGCCCACGCCAGGAGTGCGTAACTGAGGGGCTAAAGGTTTTACAAATACGTAGAAGAATAGCATGACGCCAAATACAATGATTCACCCATCCCTCTGTGTTTTTCCCCCAAGAGAAAGAGGCTTAAAAACCTCCACGGTGTCGCCAACGGGAGGGTCCAGCAGAGTTGACGCCAGGGCCCCTCGGAGCAGGAACCGGCGTGGGGACCGTGGGGGTGCGTCCCCCGTGTGCGGGATGCTGTCCTTGGAAGTCCACAGATGTTTCAAATAAAGCATTTTGTCCCCATAAAGTGAATCAAACCAGTAGTTACTGTTAATTCAGTTTTATTGAAAGTAATAAGCTGCAGAGACATTTGGGGAGAGGGAGTGGGTTTTTCACACGGAACAGAGCAAAACGGCCGTCCTGCCCAGAGGCCACGCCAACCTCCAGGGGGCAACGTGGCCACTCCGGGTGCCCCCCACACGTCGTGCGCTGGCGCCAGATCAACTCCGCTGATGACGACGCTTCCTCTCCGCAGAGAGGACGGTCATCACGGTGCCCCCCGCCCCGATGGACGTCACGGTGGGAGAGAGCCTCGTCCTGACCTGCCAGGTGTCCCACGACCTCTCTGTGGACGTTGCGTTTGTTTGGTCCTTCAACGGGCAGGTCATCGACTTGGAAAAGGGAGCCGCGCATTTCGAGAGGATTGGAGGGGTGAGTTGCTGGGAGGCGCAGGGAGCCCATGAACCACGGCTGAGTGGGGACCCACGCCCTTCGGGACCGTCCTCCCCATGGTGCTCTGCAAGGGGTGCTCCTGTTCGGGCAGCAGCTCCTGCTTCCGTCCTGGTGTGTTTTCCATCTTCCGCGGAAATGCTCGCGTCCGGCCGGCAGTGGTGACTGGGGGAGGTCATCGGAGGTCAAACACGGGCGGCGGCCCCCGCACCCCGAACCTCGTTCCGCCTCGCGCTCAGCGTTGCCCTGGCTGCCAGCGCCCCCAACCCTCTGAGCACGCTCACGTCTGGACCGTGTCCCTTTCCACCTGCAGAGGTCTGCAGGGGACTTGATGATCAGGAATATTCAGTTGAGCCATTCGGGGAGGTACCTGTGCCAGGTGCGGACGCTTCTGGAAAACCTGCGGGCCGGCGCTGACGTCATTGTCCGAGGTGAGCGCGGCCGCGGGGAGGGGTGACCCAGAAACGGGAGTGGGTGATGGGCGGATCCCGAGTCATCGCCATGATAAAGAACCAGGACACGCAGGGAAGAAGGTTTCTATGTGAGGTTCCAACGGCCAGGCCCCCGGGACCTGGGCGGCGTGGGTGTGGGTGTTGACCGGAGCAGGTTAGGGCAGGTCCTGGGCGCTGACGGTGAGCCCCTGGGACCGCGGGTCACCTGCTCCGCGCTGAGCTGATCTCGGGGAGCCGGGCTCCAGTCCGTGACCCACACCCGTCCCGAGTTCGCTCCTGCGAGGGGCGGACAGTACTGGAGACTCGCTTCTTCCCGATGACCCCACGCATCCGGTGGTCCCGGCGTTTTCTAATCTTCAGAGGAAGTATCTCTAAATGAATCGCTTGCCACGTAAGCTCAACCAACGATTGATTCTCAGTCTCAAGGGAGGTGCTCCAACAGACCCCGTCCCGCCGTTCCTTTCCCGAGCAGAACGGAAACAAGGCCAAGGGCCGCCGTCCCAGCCCCACGCGTTGAATGACTTCCTGTGTCACCGCCACTGAGCCTGTCTTCCAGGGCCCCCAGGTCCCCCCCGGGAGGTCAGCGTGGAGCACGTGTCCAGCACCACGGCTCAGCTCCGCTGGCGGCCGGGCCCGGACAACAACAGCCCCGTGCAGATCTTCGCCGTCCAGGCGCGCACCCCGTTCTCCGTGGGGTGGCAGGCGGCGTCCACAGGTGAGCGGCTCCGCGGTCTGGAGGGTCGCGCCACCCATACGCGCGTTTGGCGGCCTGACGGGTTGTTCCTACCTGGCGCCCCTTCCTTCCAGTTCCGGAGGTGCTCAGCGGCCGGACCTACAACGCGACGGTGGTTGGGCTGAGTCCCTGGGTGGAGTACGAGTTCCGGGTCGTGGCCGGAAACGGCGTTGGGATCGGGGAGCCCAGCGAGCCTTCCCAGCTGCTGAGAACCAAACCGTCAGGTGAGGGATTGGTGACTGCCCCCCACTTGGGGACCGAGCGGGGTCCTCCGAAAGGAAACAAGCGGAAAGTCTCATCGAGAACCTGGCTCCACCCCTGGGACAGTGACCGGGTGTGGAGCCAGGTTCGTGATGAGACTTTCCGCTTTGGGCGGGGGGGACTCGAAAGCGCAGCTGGTAGGTGGCCTTCGGTTGACACTGGCACCCGCCACGGCGGCAGGAGGACATGTGATCTCCGGAAGGGTTGGGGCTCCAAACCCCAGGGAAGTGTGTCTCTCTGTTCTGCATCATCAAAGACAACCCTCAATACCGTGTCGGGGTTAGGACGGGCCCTCTGAACATTGCATGAAGGGAGGAACTTGATTACCCAGCATATTGAACATTCTGTTAATGATGAACGAAAGCTGAACTATAAATAACGTCCACGTCCACGTCCACGTCCACGTCCACGTAAACAATCTCGTGGTCGTGACATACCTGCTCTGAGCTCTCACAGGGAAACCTGCAGGTGTGGCGCCTGCGGACTCAGATTGGGTTGGGCCATCAGTCCTGGGGGACTCGGCAGACATGGGGTGGAGGTAGGTCATCCTGTGAACGCAGGATGAAGAGCAAAGCTGACAGCTTCAGGGTAAATTTGAATATGTAAAGGGTAACGTCTGACCAGGGCAATGACTAAGAAGGATAATCCCATGATGATGTAACTGTCATCGGGAAGTTAAACATCAGTGTGAAATGGGACTAAATAAAACAAATCATCTAGATACATATCCACAGTCCCTACGGTGGAAGAGAATTTTGAAAGGAGCCATTCAGGCTCTTGTGTTTTATTTCCCATCCAGAAACATACCAGTTACTCTGTCCAACTCTGGGTAGTCATAAAAAAATGACCCCATGTCGATAATGGCATGTAATTCAACATTTTAAAAGCTTATTCTGCAGACCTATCCATCATCACAGACGTGGGATCATTTTGTCATTATTTCAGGAAAGAAAGGATTTTAAAAACATTTCCACGGGTATGAAATAAAACCCCATTCTGCCTACACACTGGAATACTCACACACGCGACTGTATCAATTTTATAATTTTACCTCCAAGGATTTATCGTTCGTGATAGCCGTTCTCACAAGGGTAGTGTCTCAGGGCCTGTTTTCCTAATTCATAAAAATGATCCGTGTGGGGGACGTTCCCCCGCAGAGTGTTGGGGTGGAACCGAGAGCCCCCCATGGTCACACTCGGGGCGTGAAGGGTTAGTGAACCCCACTGGCCCTGCGATGCTACATCCCGGATCCCAGCCCCGGGGAACCAAAGAAGAAAGCGTTCAATCACGTGTCCTTTCAGAATTTATTTTTAAATGTTCAAACACCCTGATGACTACCCGAATTATAATTATTTTAGTTTGTTTGCTGGCAGAAGGAAGCCTTAATTAATATCTGGCTCAGAAACGTGTTCACCGCACCACGGCAGGCGCGGTGTCCCTGCACCTCGGAAGGGAGCATGACCGGCACACGGGGCGGCGTCCTGGGAGATGCATGACACTGCCCGGCTTCCAGTTAACACGGGGCCGGGGCGCTCATGGACCCAGCACGGGTGCCCTTTTCCGGGGTCTCTCTCGTGGACACCTGAGCCTGGGCAAGCGTCACGGGTGCCCGCCAAGCACGCAGGCCGCCGCACCATGGCGCACACGTGCTCCGCAGAGGTGAACCCCGCGGCAGCCGCCTCTGAGGGAGACGCTGCCTCCTAACCGCTGCCCCCCGTTCTCTGCTTTGCTTCCAGTCCCAGTCGTGGCCCCAACAAACATCCATGGAGGCGGAGGAAGCCGGTCCGACCTCGTCATTATGTGGGAGGTAATTCTCTGTCCAACGGAGCGATTGTGAAGGGAAGCGGGTTTACCGGTCAGGACAGGAACACGCAGCGGGTGTGTCACCTACGAGGCAGGAGGGACAGGACGGGCGCTTCTCTGGAGGCGGCCCTGGGCACGTTTGGTATTTCTGCTAAAACCAGAGCGTATGAGCCACCGAGCGGAGCCGCTTCCACACGCCAGGGAAACAGCCCCGGTGCCCGAGGGGGTGCGAGGGTGGTGGTCCCGCTGGACCAGCTGGCAGGCGGAGCTCAGCGGGTGCAGGTGCTTTCCCGCCGTTGTGCCGCGGATTAGCCTGCAGGCTGGTTCTGCGCCGATGAAGACACGCAGGCTGGTCCCGGTGGGCGCGGCCCGGTGGGTCGGCGCGTCTTCCTGCGCCCTGACAGCCCGGGGTTCGATCCCTGGTCGGGGCGCACGCACGGGCGGCCCGTTCCATCCCTGGTCAGGACACGGGGGAGAACCACCCCGTGGAGAACCACCCGTCGCTGGTTCTTTCTCTCTCCGTCTCCTCGTTCCTCTCTAAAAAACAACGGAAAAAGGTC
Organism: Noctilio leporinus; assembly: GCA_004026585.1. Classification (NCBI taxonomy): domain Eukaryota; kingdom Metazoa; phylum Chordata; class Mammalia; order Chiroptera; family Noctilionidae; genus Noctilio; species Noctilio leporinus. The sequence continues at coordinate 424,841 of PVIW01000610.1, forward strand.
TCAGCCACAGGTGGAAACCAGTCAGCCTGGTTTGTTGTTAAACCCTAGACGTCTGAGCAACCTGAAGCTTCTCACGCCGGCGCTCAGGCCGCGTTCAGCCTAGATTTTCCACGTGTGCGGTTGTGATTCGCTTTTTCCCAGGTTCTCCCCGCTCCTTAGCCCTGGCCTGTAGCCACCGGGGGGGAGAGGAGGGAGACGGGCCCCAGTGTCGGTGCACTTGCCCTCGGGCTGGGGGTGGTGGCATTCGGTGATGTATTTTATTTCTCAGGGTGTTTGGTTTCGTTGGGTTTCGGGCTGGGTGTGCCCGGGAAGATGGGTCTCAGGCCCGGTGGCAAGGTGATCCCTTCATGGGGCACGGTCAGCATCGGGGGCTGCGCCAGGCACCCCGTAACTCAGTGAGGTGGGCGCCCCTGTGTCCCTTCCGGAGCCCACCTGGAAGGCATGGACACGGGCGTCCGTGGGCAGAGAGGCGGCGAAGCACAGGATGGTCACCCCGTTCCTCCTCGTGGCCCTCGGTGAGGTGCCTGCTGGCCGTGCGGCAAGTTCGTCAGGTTGTCCCCCGTCCCCCCAACTCCCCCCCCACGAGAGCCCCAAGTCTCGGGTGACGCGATCCAGGCCCGCTGTGCGTGGTGGTGCGTGTCTCCTGCAAGGCCGGAGCTGCCCCTCACCCCGCGTGCAGAGACCGGCTGACGCCCCGTGTTCTCTGCTCCGGGTCGGCGTCTGCGAAAGGCTGGTCAGTAAGTTTTCCACGGACCTAAGGGGGGGCACGCGCTGCACCTGTGACTCCTAAGTGGAGGTGACGTGAGCTTCCAAACCGATGACGTCGCTCCACGACTTTCTGTGCTTTTTCCTTCAAAGCAAAATTCTCAGTCCATAGCCTGTCCGCCTGTCGGGGGCACCCGGTTCCTCAGAGAGCCGCCCCCTCAGCCTCACTCAGGACCCTGCTCTCCGGCTGCCGGGGGGTCCCCTGTGGCCCCTGGCGCTTCCCATACTTACTGTTCGACCCTTTCGAGAAAAGGTTTGCTGGCCTGTCTTCTTAAAAATTAAAATGGTTGTTTCCTCTACATGGTTTTCCTTGGAACCTCAGCTACGCCGGCCCTCCCGGCGGCTCCCCCGGCGGACGCAGCCCCCACAGTTCACGCCCCGGCGTCCGCGCAGGAGCTGGGTTGCCCGGCCGGGCCTCCGGTGGGAGCCTGCGTGTCTAGGGTGACGGGAGCCTTGAGCGTGCGGCACGCAAGGCGGTGGGAGCTTCTCAGTTCCAGGGGCACGAACTCCGGGAAAGCAGCGAAGGCACCACGAGGGTTTTTAAAGGTCCGAGCGCTCAGGGGACAGGCCGGGGCGGTGAGAGCAGGGCCTGGGAGCAAGGGAGACGCGCCCCGTCACACGGCCCCGTCACACGGCCCCGTCACACGGCATCGTCACGCGGCTGAGCTGCGGTCTGAAGAAGAACCGGGCAGAGAGGCTGTTTCAGGCCTCAGCCGCTGCTCTTGGGCACAAAGTCAACCGACTGCTTTTCCAGCTTCATCGGAACCCGAGCGCGTCGTCAGGGACGGAGGCACCCCGGGCCCAGCCGGCTTGGAACACACGCCCTCCTGCCCGCCTGCCCCGCCCTGCCCAGCAACTCGCCTTTGGCATCTGCTCGCTTTGCTTCCAATAACCTGGACGGGCTCCCTAGCGGTTGGAATACGGCAGCTGCCAGCTCCTTTTGTACCGATATCTTTATTCAGATCTTGTCCCCGTTCACACTCCCAGATGCCTCCGAGCAGGAAGGGCTGGGGTGACGGCGTTGAGTGCACTTGGCAGAAGTGGGGTGCGTGGGGGCCAGCCCGGCAGTGTGACCCGCAGCCGGGCTGGGTGCAGCCAGCCGCCTGCCTCCCCCAGAGCCGGGTGCGTCTGGATTTCCCGACGGCACCGAACACGCCGCTGCTTCAGAGGGAGCCCTCCTTCCGGCCGTCTTACACACTCCACATGGCCCGGTGCGCAGCCCCAGGGGGAGGATAGAAAGAAGAACCCAAAGGTGCTCCGAGGGACCCCCCTGCTGCGTCCGGGGACCCACCGCACAGAGATGCGCCACCCGGTCCACAAACTGACCCCCGGGTGAGGTCTGAGTCCGGAGAGGCCTTGGGAACAGGCCCCGCTGAAGCCCCTCAACCTCCGGCCGCCCGTCCTTCGGGGCTTCCTGCCGAGGTGCTGACCCCTGTGGGAGGCGGTGCCCGAGCGGGTGGCGTTCAGACCCCCGTCTCTCTCCTCAGTTGTCCACCCGTCCGTGTGGCTCAGACGGTCCCTGCGGAGAATCGGGGGCCGGCTCAGGCCATGTCCCCAACGGGGCGTCTAAAGCCACAGGGGAAGTAACGCGGGAGGGAACTCGGTGTAACCCAGCAGCAGGCACGTGAGCCGCTGGCATAGGGAGAGGGGGCACCACATGGTCACGGTGCCCGGCTGGGGTCCCCTCGCAGGGTTGGTGACGTGTGACAGCGCAGAGACAGGCTGTGAGGTGAGGGGTGACAGCAGGGCCGCCAGGTCTGCCTAGTCAGTCTGGGGCATTTTTAGAAGGAGAAAAAAATGAAAAGAGCATTTGCCTTTGGAGAAGCGACATAAAGTTCACGGCGTTTTAAATAAAACCTTCTGATATGCGGGGAGGAGGCTTGTCTCCATCCAAGCGCAATTCTTTCTCATTTATTTTATGTGATGGGGATGCTTAGTGTCTGCGGGGTTCTGGGAAACTGGTACCTGTTTTTTTATTTAAAAAAAAGAGATTTATTTATTATTTTTAGAAAGAGGGGAAGAAAGAGAGGCAGAGAGGGAGAGAGACATCCATGTATGGTTGCCTTTCACCTGCCTCCAGCTACAGCCCTGACTGGAGACCTGGCCTGCAGCCTGGTTATGTGCCCTGGCTGGGGAATCGAACCTGCAACCTTTGGGTTTGCAGGCCAGTGCCTTATCCACTGTACTACCAGCCAGGGCTGGTACCTGTTTTTGTTTTGGAATTTTAATAAGTGTAGGTTTTATTTTTATTTATTTATTTATTTATTCTGCTGGAACTTAAGAAAATGGAATAGTAACAATCCAATATACATGTAATTAGGTTAACCTCTGGAGTGGGTATCCAGAGTTGATCACTGTGATGCTATTTTCTCATTAGAATGACAGATTTTTAAAAAGATTTTATTTCATTATTTTTAGAAAGAGGGGAAGGGAGAGAGGCAGAGAGGGAGAGAGACATCAATGTATGGTTGCCTTTCACCTGCCTCCAGCCACAGACCTGACTGGAGACCTGGTTTGCAACCTGGTTATGTGCCCTGGCTGGGAATCGAACCAGCGACCTTTGGGTTCGCAGGCCGGCTCCTTATCCACTGAGCCACCAGCCAGGGCTAAAGTGTAGGTTTTAAACGAATGTGGAAGAACTTGGTCTCTATGGGAATTAGTCCAGTTTTCTTTTGTGTTGTGTTTTTAACGTAAGGAAAAGGGCACACGTGTTGCTGCTGATGAAGACGCAGGTTTAAACATGTTGGGAAGGTCCTTTCCACTTCCGTGTTTGAGGAATGCTAACCCACCCTTACAGCAAACGCTGCGACATGGTGGCTTGGTTACCTGCATCCGCTGAAAAGTGTCGTGAAGAGGAAACATAGTTACTAAGCTATGTTGTGCTGAGCTTAGCAATTCGCATCAAACTATGGAGATAAAAGGAGCTAATAAAATCTCGCAAAGTTTAATTTTATTACAACTGATGAATAATCGTGGGAAGAAACAGAAACCCCCAAAACCTGCTTTGCGTTTCTATTTAAAAAATGTATTGCTTTACCTGCACATCGGTCGTTGGGACCATTTTCCTAACTGGCATTCCCAAATAAAAGTAGTATTATTTTCTATGTACGTATTGATTTTTAGAGAGAGCGGGAGGGAGGGAGAAGGAGAGGGAGAGAAACATCCACGTACGCGCCCCACCGGGGGACGTGGCCCGCAGCCCAGGCCTGCGCCCTGACCGGGGATCGAACCTGCGACCCGTTATTCACAGCCTGGTGCGGGGTCCACGGAGCCGCACCAGCCAGGGGAAAGTGTTACTATTTTTTCACGGCTTCATGAGCTATCGCGAATCGCCACATCCGGCTCTAGATGAGACGTGACCGGTACGCGCGGCGCCGCCATCCAGCCGGTTGGGTGACGCTCCGCGCGGGTCCCTTCTGCCCAGCCCGTCCCGGAAGAGCTGCAGAACGGCGCGGAGTTCGGCTACCTTGTGCTGCTGCGGCCCGTGGGCGCGGCGGCCTGGATCCAGCAGCGGGTGCCGGCCGTGGAGTCGTCCCGGTTCGTGTACAGGAACCAGAGCCTGGGCCCCCTGTCGCCCTTCGAGGTCAAGGTGGGCGTGTACAACAGCGAAGGGGCGGGCGCGCTCAGCTCCGCCTCCGTCATCTACTCCGGGGAGGACGGTGAGTCGCGCTGGCCGGCGGGTCCCGGGGGGCCGCGTGCCGGGAGCCACTGGGTGAAGGGCGCCTGTCTTCTCTCCGGAGGGTAGAACCGCAGCTCGTCCCCAGGGGCACTGCTGTCCAGAGCTCCTCTGCGTCGGAAATGGAGGTGACCTGGACGGCCATCGCCTGGAACAGGGACACGGGGCGGGTGCTGGGCTACGAGGTAAGCACGCCGCGCGGTCTCCCTCCCTCCGCGCAGCGGGCGCCCTTGGGTGCAGCCCCGTGGGGCCAGCCCGTGTCCGGGGACCCAGCAGCCCGTGTCCGCCGCTGCCGGGAGGGGTCCTTCCAAGCAGGCAGCCGCCCCAGGGGCCCTGGGCCTGCCGTCGGGTTGCCTCCTTCCGTCACCCCACACTGCAGTCCTCTCCGTGCCGTGGGGAACAGCTCGCCCCAGGGTCTGAACCTCAGACTGGCGGCAGGACCCCCAATGCAGCCCTTTCGTTCAGGCGGATAACCTTTGGCCCACGAGCATTTTCCCTCGGCCAACTCGAGCGCCGCGTGTCCGCTGTGAACTTCTTTAATTTGTCCCTGATAAAGAGGAGGCTCTGTGTGCTGCCCCCGCAGAGCCATCGGTGGGAAGGGGCCCTGCGGTGGCCGGCGCGGGCGACGGTGACCGTCTGTTCTGTCCCACCACCAGGTCTCGTACTGGGCAGGTGACACCGGGGACCCCTCCCCGGCTCAGGTCAGAGTCAGCGGGAACGTCACAGCCAAGACCATCACGGGGCTGAAGCCGAACACCGTCTACTTCGCCTCCGTCAGAGCTTACAACACGGGCGGGACGGGCCCCGCCAGCCCCCCGGTGAACGTCACCACCAAAAAGTCTCGTAAGTGCGGCGCCCGGCCTGGACACCAGGGGCCTCTGCCGGTCCCCCGCCCCTCACGGCTCCTCGGGTGGCTCCCGGGGGCCCAGGCTCCGCCCGTCCCACAGGGACGCTGCTCGGCACCTCCCGGCAACCGTCGGAGGACAAGGCCTGTCCCGAAAGTACCCAGCCCGTGTCGACCGGGCTGGATACTTTGGGGACGGGCCTGGTATTCGGACTGTCCTGAGGTTCTCGGAGTTTCCCCAGGGAACTGTTCTGAGCGTGTGGGTGGCGTTGAAAAACAGGGGTGGGGGCGCCAGGCCCCGGCCAGAGCTCCCACCCGCCCACCCGCCTGCCGGGGACTGACCGGTCGGCCCCCATGTCCACAACTCCGAACCCAGGACAGGGAGGTGCTGACCCCTCGCGGGGCTTCGTTCTGAACTGAAAGGGGGGACAGCAGGTGACATCTAAGATGAGCCCCGGTAAAGGCTACGCACCCTCTGTACACGCCGTCCTCTGGGCCCTGTCCCCGCGCTGTTCCTACCGGCCGGGGGCGGTCGCCCCCGCAACAGGCAGTGTCGCCCAGTGTATGTTCAGTGTGGCCCCGGCGCGCTGCACGGAGGGGCGTCAGCTTTTCCCTCGCCTCACTCTGCCCAATGCCAGCCCCGGGCCGCTGCTCAGACCTGCAACCGGAGGAGCCACTTTTCTGACTTGAGGTCACAGCGGGAGCCCCAGGGGACACGAACGCCGCCCACGGAAACATTGACCAGCGGGAGGCTCGCTCACGCCGCCCGTCATCCGGGTAGCAGAACGTGACCGACTCCTTGGAACTTGCCCGCCACGGTTTTCTAAGCTCTGGGAAGGTGCCCGGTGGCCGAGTGCGCCGGTGACCGGCGTGGTGCAGGCGTCACGCGTGTGTCTCGTGTCAGCCACGGGACTGGGTCTGGCGTGTCAGGAACAGAAATTTCCGTTTCATCTTCGACGTTGGCAGGTTAGTGGAAGCAGGTAGGGGAAGCTCACGAAGCCGGAGCTGCTGACGAGGTTCGTATTCCGGTGGCGGCCTTTCTACAGAAACTTCCAGAAACTAGTGAAAATGCTGGACCCACGGCACGGGCATCGCAGCCGCTGTCACTCGTGGACAGAGGTGACAAAGGCTGCAGACTAGGGACAATCCCGGGTTCCTAGCTGGGACTCCACCCCTTTATCTGCCTTCCCGGTCGCACATAAAGAGCTCAGGCAAGAGCAACACGATTAAGGGGGAAAATCTTGAACGTGCCCTAATTACAGGGAAGAAGTGAATCATTTGCAAACTCTGGGACTGAGTTATGAGGAGCAAACCACTGTGAACACCATCGAGAAATTGATTATGTCACAACACCGCAGCGGGTGACTGCCTCCCTCAAGAGAGAGAACGAACAGACTCCTGCCTGCCGCCCCGCAAGGGGGGCGCGTTGCACGTTCTGTTTCAGGGGGGCGGGAACGTTTCCTGGTTTCGGTGTCGGCCCAGGGGTGGCCGGTGTGGGCGCTGGCCCGTTCCTCCCTGACGGCAAAGCCCAGCGCTTTCTACCCGCCGGGCAGCGGGAGGGGCACTGTCCCCATGAGCTCGGAGATGCCGGGCCTGGCTCCTGGCTCTGCCACGTTGCGGGGGGACACGGTCCCTGCCCCGCAGCTGTAGGTGTGTCCCCAGCCTGGGCCTCACCAGGGGCCTCATGGGGTTGGACGCACCTTTATCGCCCCAAACTAGCGCAGGGAACGGACGCGGCGGCAGCGGAGAGCTTCCGTCACCGCTGGGTGAGCATCTCCGTCTTCTCGGCAGGGTCGGTGGTGGTAGGGCGGGTGCTCTGCGGAACACAGATGCAAGAGACATGTCACGAGAGTGTGCGAGATACTGAAACTGCGGTACCTTGTGAGAATTCCTCCACGGTCCCTTCCGTAGCTGAGAAACAGATGAGAAGCGCGCACGGGGCTGAGCTGAGAGGCAGCGTTCAGTCCCTTCAGACACCAACGCCCCAGCCAGTGCGGATGACGAGTGACCGCACCCTGGGCTGGTGGCCCGAGCCGTCCGGGAGGGGGAGGCCTGGCCCGGGCAGCAGGTGTCCGTGCACAGGGACGGCCGCCGGCCTGACCACAGGGCCGCACCACGGGTGGACGCCACGCGGAGTCCAGACCCCAGGGCAGGGCCCGGTGGTCTTCCTCCACACACACACGCACACACAGCCAGCCCGGGTTCGACACCCGTGACACATGCCAGGCGGAGGTGCCGACGTCAGCACAGTCAAATACCAACCGAGCCCGCCGGCACCCAGGGGGCCTTGTCTCTCTCTGTGTCCCGGGGGGGCTGCAGGGCTGGGCTGGACGCCCCAGTGGGTGGGAACGGAAGACACTATGCTGGTCACAAGGCCGCTGCTCCAGGGACACAGGCTGAATAGCAGTCCGGCCAGAGCCTGGAACAAAGCGTGTCCGTTCCCACCGTGGTGATCAGCACTAAACGCTGCGCCTTCAGCCTTCCCAGCACCGGCTCAGGCCAGAACCACCCCGCTGGGTGGTCGCATCACCTTCGCCTCCACTTTCCAGGGTGTGGAGAACCCTCAGTCTGTAGGGTTTTCCTTCCTCTGGGGTCCCTGCAGTTGGCTTCACATTAAGTGACCTTCCGACACTCTCACGCTTTGCCCCAGGCGATGGGCGAAGGTGCACAGACCCTCGGCCCAGTTCCGCCCATCGCCAGCGTGGCCCTGGGAATTCCAGCCTCTGAATCTCGGGGCGGGAGGGGGGCTCCCACCTCAGGCGTGGTGGGCGGTCACGGCACCGAGGGACAGCGGGTGGCCCAGAGTGATCTGCCGCGAGTCCTAAGAGGCGTCCCTGTACCCTTCTCAACGTAGGACTAAATTTTGCTCTAAGCACCTCGAATGGATTGTTTCTTAGAGCCAGAGCCCCAAAACCAAAGGGAAAGGGGAAAAGACCATTGAGAACAACCCCGTCCGGGCTGCGTGTACAGAGGGTTTGCAGCCTGGACTTGCCAGGCGCGCGCGATGACCAGGGGCCCCGTGGAACGCCAGGCAGCGGGGCTCCTGTCCATCGACAAGCGTCACCAGTGCCGCTGCATCAGTGACCACTGGGCACGCCCCTCGCGTGACTTGCTGGCGGGTCTGTCCCAGCGACCGGGACGTGAACGCGTTTGCTCCATCCCACTAGAGGGAACCTGGTGTTTCCACCGATACCGAACACCCGTTCGCGGCCTCTGTGCGCATCCCCCTCTGCGTGCGGCGTGGGGGCCCCAGGGTCACCGGGAGCTGGTTACCATTCATTCGGGTTTCCGGTGACCTTTTCTGCAGCTCCGAGCCAACCCCCCGCCAACATCGCCTGGCGGCTGACGGACTCCAAACTGTGCCTGAACTGGGAGCACGTGCGGACCACGGACAACGAGTCCCAGGTGCTAGGCTACAAAGTAAGTGGTTCGCGTCCCTCTCGCTGACCCACCGAGTGGCCCAGGAACCGGGGATGCGGCGGCCAAGCGGGAAACCCGGTGGACGCCTGTGGAAATGTAGGAACCTTTGAACACATTAGGTCCCGAGCATCCTTATCCTGGCCGCGGGTAACGTCCCCATGGAAAGATGTACAGCCCGAGGCCTGTCCCGGGTCGTGGCGCGGGAAGAACGGAAACGCCGCCGCTGGCCGGCATTTTTCTTGCAGCGCCTCTTGGTGCGGTCGGGAGGCGACGGTTTCCACGGGCAGGTGGTTAACGCGAGATGAAAGGGAGGTCGGAGGGTGTGATTTCACTAGAGTTTCCAGAACTTGAGCCGCCGTAGGATGTGAGCATTTACCAGCATAAAAGGGATCAAGCGGGACTAGCGTCAGCGACCCGGAGCAAGTAATTTCCGTCAGGGTGCGCGCGCGCCCCCCCCCCCCCCCCCGATTTGCAACGGGTCCCCTCGAACCGGGGACGGCGCGCAGCCAGCTTCAAAGGGAACAGCCTCCAGCTACTTAATTAACCGAGATACGTCTGTTCTCATTGCAGAAGCACCTCGCTTCCCAACACTGCGTTTTCAAAAGCAGCCCAGATGGGCTCCTTCCACCGGGGAGAGCGGCTCCTGGGCTCCCTCGGGAGGGCTGACCCGAGCCGCTGACCCTGCCCCTCCGTCTGCGCAGATTCTGTATCGGCAGAGCAGGCAGAGCCAGGCGCACGTCCTGGAGACGAACGGCACGTCGGCGGAGCTGCGGGTGCCGCTGGAGGAGGACTACCTGGTGGAGATCCGCGCCGTGAGCGACGGTGGGGACGGCCGCAGCAGCGCGCAGATCCGGATCCCGAGGGTGTCCAGTGAGTGACCGCCGCGGACGCGGCCCGCCGGCTTCTTGCTGGGTGCCGGGTGGAAAGAAGCAAGAGGTCCCTGTGGCCATTTTCCATTGCCCGCACGAGGCCTGGGTCCGATTTTCTCTAATGAGCCCCTCCCAGCTACTGTGTGTCCGCATAACGGAACCGCTCTCTGCCGCCTCATTTGAATCTCCAGAAGGAAGAACGGCTGTGCGTCCTTGCCCCTGGTTCGTTCTGTTGGACGAAAATCACAGCGTTTTTCCATGGGTAGGACTAGGAAGCACCTGGGCGAGGACCCTCCCCCACCCGGGCAGACTCACTCAGGCCCGTGGATACAATGTTTCAGGCAGAGGCCACACAAGCTGAGCAACAATGTCTTCTCTCTGCTTCACCCTGAGCCTGGGGCCCAGTCCTCACCCACCTGGCCTCACCCACCTGGCCTCACCCACCTGGTCTCACCCACCTGGCCTCACCCACCTGGTCTCACCCACCTGGCCTCACCCACCTGGTCACACCCACCTGGTCTCACCCACCTGGCCTCACCCACCTGGCCTCGCCCACCTGGTCTCATTCACCTGGTCACACCCACCTGGCCTCGCCCACCTGGTCTCACCCACCTGGTCTCACCCACCTGGTCTCACCCACCTGGTCTCACTCACCTGGTCTCACCCACCTGGTCTCACCCACCTGGCCTCACCCACCTGGTCTCACCCACCTGGTCTCACCCACCTGGTCACACCCACCTGGCCTCAGCCACCTGGCCTCACCCACCTGGCCTCACCCACCTGGTCTCGCCCACCTGGTCTCACCCACCTGGAGTCAGACTTGGTCACTCGGGGCATTTTTATTTTGTCATGTTTGCCCGTGAGAGCATGTGTTTGGGTCAGGAAGAATTAATTTTATTTATTTATTTCTTTCTTCAGGATCTTGTGTTTTTCCTTTTCCGTTTCGCAGGTTTGAGTTCCAGAGGCATCCCACCTTCAGGACCGAGCGACCGTGCCCTGTCAGCTGCCATCACGATTTTTAACTGTTTTGCTCTTTGGCCACTTATACGATGAATGAACCCAGAACTCTTTTGAGGTTTTTGAAAGCAACTTATTCTGTAAATAAGCTCCCCAGCCCCATCATGAGATACATTCCTATTACGGACTTGTTTGGAAAGTTTAAAAAAAAAAAAAAAAAGTATATTATGAAGATCTTGTAAATAGCTATGGTATCGTAATAAAACAATTTTAAACATTTTTGAATTTCAAAGTTTGCCCGTGATTGCATACATGCAGAAGGTACCAAATTAAGCTGTGGAGCCTTAACTGCCCTTGATGAGGGCGATAAACATGAAATAGATGGCACTTACCGCCGCAAAAAGATGTACATTTTTATATGCTTTCAGCAATTTCCTTCGGTATTAAAAACGATCACCCTGCTTGGAAATAAAGTGAAATGATGGGTTCTAGTTGGGGTGTTGTTAAAATGTAAGCATCCCAAAGGGACGTGCTGCTCATCGTGAATGGAGTTGGGACCAGAATTATCTGTAACCAATCACCTATCCACATGCACGACCTCAACTCCTTTCTAGGAGGTTCAACATTAAGAAGGGCAGGAAGGGTGCTTTATGGCAAAGAGAAAAAAAAGAGAGAGGAAGAGAAATAAACACCCACCTAAAATAATCTAACAACTCCCATGTGCCGCCAGCAACGCCTCATAGCAAAGCTCCGTTCCTCCAACAGGCTGTCTTCTGCCGCGAAACATGTTGCATGAACATGTCTCAGGTGATTGCGATAACTTGCTAGCAATGTATGTAGCCCTATTTTCCTACAATAAATAAAGCTGGGAACAGCGTTATTTACCCAGGTTTTCAATATGTTGGCCCAAACAGTTCTTGGCCCGTCCCCTCTCCAGCTATTAGAAGAATCTCTGCAGGGTCCCCAGCTCAGGAAGGAGCCGTGGGCGACACAGTGCTGGGGTGAACCTACGTCAGGTCAGGGTCCGTCCTCGGGCCGCCCAGCATGGAGAAGGGAGGCCGCCAGTGGCCGGGGCGGCTGGGGGACAGGCCTGCGCCCACTCCCAGCCCCGGGCCTGCACTCCATGGCGGGAGGGCAGGTTCTATTCCGTCCCCATCCGCCAGAATCACGACTTCAGTTGCTCCAGAGCTGTGCGCTCGGCTCAACTCAGGTTTTCCAGAAGCCTCTCACCACAGGGGAGGGAGGAGAGAGGGGAAGAGGACAGGGTACACAGGGTCCAATCTGAGGGACCCCGTGCGGCAGCTCTGGTCTGAGTCTGAGAGTCTTCTTTCCACACACGCGGAGAAAGACCCTCTCCTGTCTGCCCGGGCTCGGCTCAGCCTCCAGGGGCCGGCGGATGAGGCCGGCGGTCAGAAGAGTGACAGCTGTGCTCAGCCGGTGGGTCCAAAGCACCCCTGCACCCCTGAAACACCCCCAGACACAGCTGAGCATCATTTCACCAAACACCTGAGCCCCAGCGGCCCGGCCCAGCTGGCACAAAAAGTAACCATCAGGTGCTCTTGGGGAGGATTTTAAACCATTTGATTCTAACCCCACCACGTTCGCGCTGAGATTATTGAAGCAGCCTTCTCAGCGTGTTCATCCTAAATCAAACGTTGGGACTCGGATGGAATAAAAAGCCGCCCGCCCACCGCCCAGCCGACTCCGTCCTCAACGGGACTGGACATTCCTGACGCTGCAGAGGAACTAGGGGGCTGTGCACGTGGGAAGAGCCTCCGGGGCCGTGACCCACCTCCGCTGTCCACCGAGAATCGCCCGTCCGCCGGCTCAACGGTGACGGCTGTGCAGGTCCAGGCCCACCGTTCAGTGCGAAAAGCAAGAACAGTTCAGGCGGTGGGGTGAGGTGTCAGCAATACACGATGCGTGGGGTACATGGGAGGGTGACTTTCCTCTGCTCTTTGTGGTCAAATGTCCACGAATTAAGTTTCAGCCAAGGGGAGGTTGCTTTATTGAAATCAGCTCCATGATTCTGAAAACTGGACGGCGGTTTACTTTACCATCTCGTGAGGGGCATCTTAGAAGATACTGTTACTTGAAACTTCTTCTGGGAGCCCCGGCTGGTGCGGCTCCGTGGACCGACCACCAGCCTGCGAACCAGAGGGCTGCCGGTTCGATTCCCAGTCGGGGTGCGTGTCTTGGGTTTCAGGCCAGTCTGGGGCTGCAAGAGGCAGCCCACTGATGGTTCTCAGACGTGGATGTGTCTCTCCCTCTCTTTCTCTCTCCTTTTTTCTCTCTCTAAAAATAATAAATAAAATCTTTGGGGGAAAAAAAAAAACTTCTGGGAAAGTCAGAAGTCTGAACAGCCCCACGATCTAGTTTTCTACACTTTTTTCCCTCTCATCTTATTATTGTCAGATGGGTGAGTATGACATTGAGCTCACTGTGGAGGGTGGGCCACGGCCTGGCCGCGCTGAGTGGACAGGGTGTCCGCGTTCCCTCTCGGTGGGTCCGGGGAGTCCGTCCGGCCTGCCTTCTGATGAAGATAACCCTGCAGAGAGCACATCGAAATCTCGAATTTCAAAATGATCTCCAAATGGGGAGATCATTCGCTTTCTATGTTTTCCTATTCAACTTGCTTCTATTTTTCATGAAGGTGGAGATAGAGTCGCTGTTAACCAGACTTTCTTCCATGTCTTTACAGCGAAATAATGGTCATTCAAAAGCCCGTTGGTTCCCCCCACACACACACGCTGTTTGTAACATTCCAGGCCGCAGGCGAGGTGGCGCCGGGCGGGGTCCTGCCACACTGGACACTCGTGTCGGGACCGGAGCGCCGTCCTGCGGAGGGACCAGCTGCCGAACAGTGATTAATAAATGTCTGGAAACCCCTTTGTCCACGAAAACCATTTCCTAAGCTCAATACTTGTTAGGGTGATTTTTTTCCCCCCAGCAGACTATTGACTTTGGGCGGTGGGACTGCAGACCAGGCCTGATTGATAGACCAGGACTGTCTGTCTAACAGTCCTTGGATAGTTTGAAAGGTAACCATGTCGAGAGGCTGAAATTCGAGGTGAAGGCCTCACAGCCTGCGCGGACCAGGTGGTTTTTATTCCAACGTGGGGTCATCGGCACCTCCTTGGGGAGCAGACGCAGGTTGGTTTTGCCGGCGTGTGAAGTACATGTCATAGCCACCCGGTTTCTTCCTCAAATGGTTTTTACTGAGAACGACGCTCGAGGGGTCCCCAGGGCTTCAGGGAGTCACCGGAATGAACGGGGGCAGCTTTTACTGCCTCCAGCGGCGGAGGGGAGGAAGCCTCCCGGACCGGCCTTGAGCAGGTCAACGTCTGCCTCCTTTTGCCGACAGCACAGCGTCATGGGACCCATCGCCGGCCTTCTGCACCAGGTCCTTCCCCTTCTCTGTTTAAACAAGTGCAAGCGCTGTCGCCGAAATGTTGGGGACACTTGGACTCGCAACAGGGAGCCCGGATGCCCTTTTCTGGCTCCGCCCTCTGAGTCCGTGGCCGTTGGCCGGGGCCCCCCTGCCCGCAGGGACGTGGCTCCGGTATCCTGAGTGACGCCAGGAGGCAGCCTTTCGGGCCCGGGCGCTGAAGGGGGACTTGGAGGGGCCGACGATCTGAAGACCTGGGTCTCCAGCGGCCACGGACAGCAGGGCGGTGCCACGGCCCCAGGAAGCCGCAGAATCATGCCAAGGCCTGACGTGTAACTCTTCTCCCTGAACATACACTGGGGTGCACGCAACCACCTGCCCCACTGAAGCCGCACGTTAGCTGGGACGGTACGTTTGGTAGGCGGATGGCGGCTCCTTCTAAGGGGCTCGAGGGAGGCCCTGCTGTCGGGGCGGCGGGTGTGGTTTCCAAACTCCCAGATGTCTGCTGGTCTCCTGCAGTTCTCAGGAAAACAGGTCCCCCCTCAGAGTGAGAGAGGTTGCACCCGTCACCCCAGATCACAGCCACCGCAGGCAGGTGAGAAGCCATCAGTGTCCTCGTTGCCCGTGTTCAGGGACAAGGAGACTTTACGTGAACCCGGCTTTTCCCGGGACCCGGGGCCCCTCCCTGGGGGAGTGCGTCTCTTCCCCAAAGTCCCCGCGCAGCGTCCGCAGCCCCTTGGCCGCTGCCTGCCGTTAAACACGTGGATTTGGACCCTGGTGACGCACAGTGCGAGGCAGAAAAGGTTCGATCAGAGAGAATCAGAGAGGAAACCCACTTCCTAGAGGCGGGAGGAAGGGACACCAGTTTGCTATCCCTCGTTTTCCAGTGGGGTGACACTCTGCCCACCTCTGAGCCTGGAGTCTCTCCCAGAGAGCTGGTCCCCACCCCCCGACATGTCGGGGGGACCCCACGTGCCAGGCCGCCCGAGACAGGGCCAGTGCCCACCAGCACACGCCTTCCTCCCCCTCTGCGCTGGACACGGCTGCGTGTTTCCTCTAACCACACCCTGGAGCACGGTTTCCTCAGTCCTCTCAGGGAAGCTGCCTTCGGTGTCCTGGGCACATTCAACAAATAGAGTTAAATGAACAGAATGGTGCTCCAGAGCCCCGTGTCGCGCTGTGCGGGGCGGTTCTTGAAGGACAGATGTAGAACATGAATCATTTCCAGGTTTCCCTCGGCCACCGGCTGTTTCCTGCAGAGAATCATAGGAAGCCAGTTCACCAGCACACAGTGGGCCCAGTTAGAGGAACATCGTGGAGGATAGCACACAGTAGGTGTGGTTAGATGAACATGGTGGAGGATAGCACACAGTAGGTGTGGTTAGAGGAACATTGTGGAGGATAGCGCACAGTGGGCCTGGTTGGAGGAACATGGTGGAGGATAGCACACAGTGGGCGCGGTTGGAGGAACATCGTGGAGGATAGC